>JALPQI010025136.1:0-12100 GCA_025490895.1 Thaumatotibia leucotreta
CTACGGAGGCTTGTGACGTCAGTAACAGTGATATTTTACAACTGCCACCTGTCATTATTGTAAAATAGAGGCCAGAATTATTAACTAATATCGGTATTGATTAATATATAATGTCAAGGAGGTTGAAAACACAACCTTGGGTTCACATGAGCTTCGAAGCATCTGACGTAGTGTGACTAGTGTGTATGTTAAAAAAGGCTTTCAAACCAGTTTGGTAGTACAAAACGACGCGAAATTGTTGATTGACACAAATTGTGGTAGCATTGTAATCAAAAAGAAGTTTTATGACGAGTTACGTCGAAAAACTTATTTCGATAAAGAGTTGATTAGGTATCTCTTAAACCAAGCCGAATCCAGGAAATTTTATATAACATTCAAGACTCTAAATATGGTCAAGAATTCAACATTAAAATCCTTCGCAATGTTCAGGACCACCGTGTAGATAGATACCATATAATCATATTGTCCCCAATGATGTATCTAGGTACTTATTTGATGTGTATATCGAAGAGGGCAAAGTGCTCGCAAATATCTGGTCAAACGTCACCTTCTAAACTTGTCAAATCTTGTTCTGATATGTTTATTATCTGGGCTATCTGGCCAATTCTCGTAACTTCATATAATCGCGATAGTAGCGAGATAAGGTTTGCATAGGTACATATAGGTACATATGTACTTTTATTTCATTGACACATATAATATTGCCGCATAATAATATTGACACATATAATATTGGTCACTGATGTATGAAGAAAAAAAAAGTATTTGTTTTTTACTGGGCACAGTTGTAAATAGTTCCGTAATTAGGTCAATAAAGAGTGTGCAAAATTATTTGGTCATCGGAAGTTTCTGCCTCCGGATCTTTTTGAAAGATTTCATAGAAATTCCAGTACATTTTGTATTGACCATAGTTGATATCTATGGTTTTACTTTTTGTTGCAACAAGAGCTATGTTTGAGTATTGTGTTTATTGAAATAGCTTTTCTAAAGTTTTGGAGCCAAAAGAGATAAAAAAAGGTCGAAAATAATAACTTTTTTTAATGTCCCATACATTTTAGGAAAATTTCTACTCTGATCCGGAGGCAGAAAAACTTAAATTAAAAATATAATAAAAATAAGAGTGATAATTAAACATCAAATGACACCGTTTTGTAACTGTGCCCTCAAGAAGATCGAAATTTTTGAAAAATAACCCATCCTAATGGTGACGGCGTAAGAAAGAATACATTTGTCAATAGTCAACACTCCCAATCTTCGCGTGGGTGTCGTAAGAATTAAGGAATTAAGGTGTCGATGAATAGTACCTAGTTTATAGATAATTGATGATGTAGCAGCGTCATCATAGTGGAAATACTACTGCGATCGCCAAGCCGCTTGCCCAGTGTGGCGATTATGGGCATTTACCTCCTAATGCCTCCACTACACGTCTGCGGATGGGTCTGCGGACGTCGGCATACCTATGCATCCGCAGACGAATCTTCACCACCCGTCCACACGTCTGTTGGTCGTTTAGTCGGAGTACAATCTCGTCAGATGCTACACGAGAGAAAGATGGATGTTGAAAATATAGCAGCCGCACCACGATTTAAAAAATAACCTATTTTATTGAGCCCGTTTACGTGCGCCAGTTACGTAATGCGTCATGGGCATCTTATTAAATTACGTAATTCATTACTAACTGTGATTTTTTTTTATTGTCTTGGTAGTAAATCAGGAACTTGCTGGCATGCATTCGCATTAATGGTACCTAGACGGCGGTCGACTGACGGCGCGTCGGACGTGTGGTTGCGATGCCGGACGCTCGCCCTTGAGCCCTTTGATCCGGGCCACAAAAATTTTATTAATAAAGGATTGTGATAATTTTATCTGACGAATATATCATCATAATTTCAGCCAAAAGACGTCCACTGCTGGACATAGGCCTCCCCCAATGATCGCCAATATGACCGGTTCTGCGCTGCTTGCTTCCAGCGGGTTCCCGCGACCTTGACCAGACGATGAACAAATATACCTACAAATTCCATTGGGAGATTGTGAAACAAGCTGTTAAAGTACAGGTAAATTCACGAAAGCTGGCACGAATGGATCGAGTAAGTGACAGAAAGTATCTATGTGTGGATGTCAAAATGACAGTAGATACAAGTTGGTATAGGACGACCGCATACACACAATGATAGATGTCATTCATTTCATTCATTCCATTCGTGCCAGCTTTGGTGAATTTACCTGTACCTAGATAGATAGATAGATAAACACTTTATTCATTCCCACAACATACATGGTGATTATAAATTACAAACAGTGATTTGGCATGCAGCTTAAAATTAAATAAAAACTATTGTTATTACAAGAAAATAAGAAAGAACAACCATGTGTCGTGGCAGAGAATTGGCGCTGGCTCAGCATGGAGATGCGGCAAGCCACATCGCTGATATTCTGCCAGGACCTTATATATATAAAAAAAGGGTTGTGCAACGCTTTATAGCGCAGAACTATTTTCGTGTATGTCGTATTTGTGTAAGTGTTGTGCTAGTGTAATTAAGTATATATGTGTGATTGTACATCGCGAGTTGCGGTAATATATTTTGTAGGAATTGTGTTATGTATAGAGTAACATAGTGACGTAATAAGGGAGTTTCAGCATCTTTCTTTTTGTTCATTTAAAAGGTGTAAACGATAATTGTTTTTAAATGTTTGTTTATTCTTTAAACTACGAATCGGTGGAGGAATATTGTTCCAACATTTACTTGCGCGGTACCGAAAACTCCCCCTGAAAGCAGCGGAACTGTGCCTGGGACTGGGAACCAGTATAACGGCCATTCGTGACGATCTAGGTTGGTGATGGGTATTAGAGATCCATACAAGTTTCTTATACAAATAAGTGGGCTGTTTCGTTTGAATAGTATCAAATAGTAGGCATGCAAACATAAGTTCTTGTCGTGCAGTCATTTTTAATATATCCGAATTATTTAAATATGGTGTGATGTGTGTCCTAGGAGGTACCTTGAAACAATATCTCGCGCAGGCATTTTGTACTCTTTGAATGAGACGCTGTGAACGAGCCAAAAGGCATGGGCCATATGCAGTGAGACAATAATTAAGTTTGGATAAAATCAGGGATTCACAGAGCCTCAATCGAAGATTCACACTAAGAAAATTTCGGTAGTTATATAAAAGTTTTAAGCGATATAAACAGTTTCGAACATTTTCTATCACATGACCCTCAAACCGAAGATTTGTGTCAAACAAAAGTCCTAAGTTTCTTGCTTCATCAACACGATCTACTTTTACATCATTAACTAGTATAATTGGATCTTGACTAACAATAACATTTGTCTGTTTTTGAGACCCGAGCACCATGTATTTTGACTTGGTGGGATTAAGTGCTAGACAATTTGTAGAGGACCATTCTGATAATCGTTTTAGATCATCATTAACCTTTTTTACTGCAAAAGCTATGTCACTAGGATGGAAAGACAGAAATATTTGTAAATCATCAGCATATAACTGGTATTTACAATGCTTTATACAATTTATAATGTCACTGCTGTAAAGGATAAACAAAAGGGGTCCCAAAATAGATCCCTGAGGGACTCCTCTATTCACTGAAAATGGATCGGATGTCAAACAAGAACCATCTTCGCCCATCAGTTTAACGATTTGCTTGCGATCTTTGAAGTAACTTTCGAACCAGCGTACTGAATGATCATCGAAGCCATAATAGCGTAATTTCGAAAGCAAAAGCGAAATGTTGATAGAATCGAATGCCCGCGAAAAATCCAATAACACCATTATCGTGCCCTTTCCCGTATCCTGCGCTGCCAGGACCTCATCAATGACATCAAGGAGAGCTGTAGAAGTTCCTCGCTTCTTCCTAAAGCCTGATTGGTTTTCGGGTAAAATATTATTAGATTCCAAATATCTTGACACTTGGTCATACACTACTTTTTCCATTATTTTCGACAGGTAAGGTAAAATACTAATAGGACGCAAATCCTTTAGGTCCTTTGGATCGTTTACTTTAGGAATTGGACGAACTATGGCTGTCTTCCAGACTAAAGGTACTTCGGCTGTCAGTATAGATGTGTTTATTAGGTTCGTTATTATAGGTAAAGTTAGTGGAAGTGTCATTAATATCATGTCAAATGTAATTCCGTCAAACCCCATAGCCTTAGATTTGGTGTTAAGTAACAGTTTTGTAATACACGTTTCATCGACAGTACTGAGACTAAAAGTAAAAGAGCCATATCGTGAACTATCAAAGTACGTCAAAGTAACAGCATCAACCACATCGCTGCCCGGAACGTTTAAAAAGTTTTGATTAATAACTGTGGGATCGTTGAATATATGTGGCAAGCTCGATTTATTTTTGATATTAGGTATTACATTTTCTTTTAAATTTTTCCATAGAGTTTTAGGATTCTTCAGATTATTATTGATATGCTGCTCGAAGTAGGCTTTTTGTTCAAAATGTAAACTATTATTTACCAGTTGTTTTAATGATTTATAATTATGTTTATCAGTATCAAGCTTACTTTGTTTAAATTTTGTATGTGCCTTGTTACGAAGACTCATCATGTAACGAATGTTGTCGGTAAGCCATGGCTTAGCCGCTTCCTTGATGACTATTTTCTTAACTGGAGCATATAAGTCAAAAATATCCAAGACATAATTGTTGAATAAAGCTATCTTGTCTTCAACGGACCTTTGGCATGAGATGTTTTGCCAAGGTAATTGGCATAAATGATAATTAAAATGTTCAGTATTGATTTTATTTAGAAGTCTATTTAAATAAATTGTAGGTGCGGGTTTAAATGTTTTAACGTTTACGTTAACGAAAGCCATGGCATGGCCACCCAGTTCTTTAATATGATCAACTTCGGCATTAAGAATTACAGCATCAGAACAGATTAAATCTATAAGACTGGAACTGTGCTCCGTAAAGTGCGTAGGCTCAGTGATATAATTAAGTAAATTATTACAAGCTAGAAATTGTTGCAGTCGCGTGGTCTTACCGTCATTCGCTTTCAACATGTCAACATTGAAATCGCCGCTTATAATAATATGATCGTAATGTGAAAATGATACGATAGCTTCGCTAAGCGCGTCTAAAAATATATCCAAATTAAGCCAGGGGGGACGGTAGGCTGTCCCGATCATGAAAGTGGTTTTATTAATTTTGATTCTTAGCCATAATTGCTCCACATCAGGATGAATAGGACATTCAATGATACGCGCATTTAGATGATTTCCAATATAAAAACCAACTCCACCACCGCCCTTTCTCGTCCCGAGCTTGCGAGGGGCGTGCCGCAGTCTGTACCCCGGCACAGACGGCGCACGACCCTCGCGGCCATGTTGCAACCAGGTTTCATTTATAGCAATAATTTCGGGTTTATGATGCGTCACTGCAACCGAAAACTCGTCATGTTTGTGCAGACTGCATAAAGATCCTGCATTAAAATGTCCAAATTTAAAATACTTGTGTTTTATTTTATGTAGTAATAAATATCTGAAATGAATTGAATTTTATTATATGTGTGTGCGCAGGATGATATGCAAAATAGAATGGTGTACATGTCAAGTAGTGATAAACTAAGTCTAATTGCCAATAAAATTTCATATTTGTAAAATATTCCTATTAAAAACAATTCAAAAGTACATTTCTGTTGAATATTATCAATAATATCTCTGAGAAAAGTTAATAAAATTTGATTATCCTTACAAAAAAACGTTTCTAAATAATGTAATAATATATAATATTTTCTTACATGCAACTGTACATCTAACAAACAAAATTGCCATATTAACACCTTGATATAAGATTTTAACGAAAATACAACATTATTCATGTCAGAAGCACCAATAATGTCATGCAAACTATGAAATAGGGCTGTCAGACACCACGGGAAAAATATGATCCAAATCGCCTTCAGTCCTGATTCTATGCACTTTAGACGATTCTGTTTTTCTTGCATAGATTCGACCTTCTCTACTCCAAATGAAGCGCCATTGCTCGGAGCGACCTCTCTCACGAACCTTGTTAAATAAAGCTCGGTTTTTCTTAGTGAGACGGTCGTGAAAGTGAAATTTTGTCGGGGTGTGATCGGGTAGGCCGATTCCTTCGGTGGTGGCGCCGCGACGAACCCGCGCGCTCCTGAGCAGCTCGTCGCGGAGCGCCCGGCGGGCCAGGCGCACCACCAGCGGGCGCGGGCGCGGCCGCGCGGACTGCGTGCCGCCCAACTCACGCACCGGCCCGACCCGGTCCGCACTAACTATATCGTCTTCTTCCAATTTCACACCTATTTTAGTCGCCAAAGCCAAAACTGTGTGGACGGTTGACTCTTCTTTGAATTCCGAGATTCCCGAGATTTCAAGGTCATTCGAGAGTGCTACCTGCTCCTTATCATTTAATTCCATTTCCAACCGGGCGATTGTATCCTGAAAAACTTGGAAATCGGAAACCTGATCAGGTTTTTGTCGCGCTAGCTTAGAATGTAATTCTTTATTTTCCACCTCAAGGACACTTACTTTCTCGGTTACGGCATTTAGATCTAGTTTTAAAACATTTAATTCGGCCGCACGGCTATTAAGCTCAGACCTTAATGTGTCGATTTGTTTACTAAAGTGACCATTTAGTTCCCGTCGGAGTTCTGCGAATTTTAAGTTTAATAGTGACTCATAGGCACCGTACGAAATGCTGCCTCCTGTCCCCTCATCCCGTCGCTGTGGCCCCTGTGAATTTCCAGTAGCAGTCGAATCATTACCAAGGTCGAGCAGGGATACGTCACAGGACATATCCGCGAGCTGGGACTCCGATAGGTGGTAGCTGTCGCCATCGGCCTTACGAAATTGTTGATTAAGGCTTCGGACTGGGGTGTGATCAGCACCGCGCCTGCGAGACGTGACATTCGTGCAGCACGGACACTGCCATTCCCGTTTCAAACGAACTATATTTTCTTTGTGATCTTCGCATGTCATGCTTACACACCTATAGTGGTAGTTGTTTTTACAAAGAACGCAAACAAGAAGATCAGCATCACTGAGAGGGAAAGGACAAGCAAAACACTTCATATTTTAAAATTGTGTAAACAAATCCAAAGCAAAAGTTGTTGGTAGATTATAATAATCTGTTGATTGCAGCACACAGTTCTCGACGTTAAAATAATGGCGATACGGTTCGTTAGGGCACTGGGATGCGCTCAGCAGTGTTATTCACTAAGGAAACCGCCTTGCTGTCAGCGCTGTGTCAGTGCTGCGGCAGCGTCGAGCCTAAAAATGGTATTCACTAATGTACTTTAAACGACACTAGTGCTCGGCGACGAATGCGGCGTGAGCTGGAACTACATTGCGTCGAAAGTTTGACGTTTAATGTATGAACTTCGTATTCTCTAACGAAAAACAGCGACGAACTCGCCCACAAGCTCGCTCACAGCCTCGATTCCTAATGTCAAATCAAACAGCTAGGATTTTAGACAAGGCTGTCTCGACATCGAGCTCGTTGACGAACGCAGCATCGAATGTGTCAATAAGAGAATAGCATAGCAGATTAGCAGTGGCGGCATTAATTATCAGAAACGTCGTAAGCGCCGCAAAGCTTCATACATTTTACGCGTTCGTTTCACGGAGTCTTATCTCGGCTCACAAATTTATATCACACAACCCTTTCTTTGCACCGCTCTAAATTGTTTCTTGATTTTCTTAGTATTCACAGCAATCTGGTTGATTTAGAATATGAATATTTAGGTACACAATATGTCACTTCAGCTTAATAGTCACTAAATGGCACTAAAAGTTAGGATTTAAACTTGTTAATTGTTTTAAACTGTACGGCGATGCAAGAGCGGTGTTAAGCGTTGCACACCCCCGCGCGACTCCCCTGCGTGACCTACGTAGCGTATCTACTTTGACAGATTATAATTACTCCGTTAAAAAAATATAAGTAAGTTACTGAAATAATTAATGTAGAGACTACAGTATGTCTGGAGAAAACGCCAATTTTATAGCCAATATAACGTTCTTATGAAGATTTGGCATATTGCGTAAATTATACGCAAATTTGAACTCGTTTTTAGAATATAAAATAACTGTTTGCGCGTCAACATATTAAGTTTAACTAAATAACTGGTTTTGGACGAGGCCATTTGGCGCTATATATTATATTATTAAAGATTTTTTTTTCTAGGTTGCCTCTACGAATACAAAATAAACCACTATTAAGATGTGTATTGATTTTCTTCAAAAATGTCTAGTTATTTTGTGGGTCTAATACAAAAAACTTTGTACTAAGTTAAGGCATGTGATTACTGGCATAGATAGAGGCAATCCATCTAAGTCCTCAGGGTAGGCAACGCATAGGCGATTGGTAGACAGCGCATAGGCGATTTTTTGGTCACTATGTCCATGAGCCTCAGTTCCTGCTTTCCATCAGGTGGACTGAGAGCTCAATGTTCGCACTTGAACGAACGAACGTGTTTCATAATATGCGTCAAAACAACAAAATCTATTGAAAATCAGCCATGTTTGTTTATTTTTTGCCAATGTTGCCATAAAATAATATCGGAGTCGCCAGAATTCTCACAAATATCTGACAATAATTTTGAATGCATGTACAGAATATTTTGAGCACCAGCAGCTCCCATATATTTGACAGCGACATGATGCTTAGACAAGTTGCCATTTGCCAATCGCTAACGCTTAATACTCAATCGTAAACGAAAGGCGGCTGACTGTCTTCGTCGCATTAATATGAAAGAGTGACAGAGAGAAAACTACGATACGCTAGGTACTAAGCGTCAGCGATTGGCAACTTGGCTAAGCATCCTGGTTATCATTATTTTTTGTATTTGTATCGCGAACTGTATTGTCATTGCATTTAATTCCTCAGATACATAAACACCTTACTGTCCAAGGTTCGCAGACATTATTAGAGGAATACTAAATACATAAGTAAGCAAAAACATATCTATTTTCAACCAATTTGGTTTCCATGCCAGTATTAGAACGTTGTCGCTCCAACAAAAGAAAAATACCTAGGTGCTTAGCCAAGTTGCCAATCGCTAACGCTTAATCGTCATTCGTAAACGAAACTGTCTTTGTCACGCTAATATGAAAGAGTGATAGAGAGGGAAAACTACGATACGCTACTAAGCGTTAGCGATTGACAACTTGGCTAAGCATCCTAATCATCAAATTAAAAAAAACCGGCGAAGAGCATGTCGGGCTATGCTCAGTGTAGGGTTATGTAGTTATTTAAAAACGGCTGGGCCGATTTTGTTCGAAATTGTTTTATTTTAAAGTATAAGCCCACTAAAGACCCTTATTCTTTTTAAGATACCTATTCAATGTAACCCCACACTACAGGATTACAGAAAAAAAAAATCATCCCCACTTCACCAGTTGGGGATAGGCATGATGACTGGCAAGTCAAATCAGCATCTTTTTTCGAACTGTCAAAACGATCCCCACTATGGAATAGTATGGAATTTTATATGAAATACTCAAAACTGACGTCACGTTTGAGTACTGCCAAATGACCTACTCTTTTAAGTTCTTTTCTATTTATTAAATAGAAGTTCTGTACAAAAATTACCGCAAACTATATCTTAGTAATAATTTCTTTGTGTATTATGTCGTGCATAATGTTAAATAATTTATTTTAACTACAGTCATCATCCCTATTGGGGATGGGGATCTACCCGAAATATTATTTTTTGTCATTCTCGTCATCTTGTTGTAATCCCAGGTTTCTTAAAAACCAGTTAATTATTTTTTTCATACGTTCACATTCAGCCAAATCAGCCACGGCCCTTAAAACTGTCCACAAAATTATGTAGTCGGTGTTAAAATCGCATTAATAAATGCGGAACCTCGTTTTTTGAAATAGGTTAATAAGAATCCATAGTGCGTAGTCAATACGCCAATCGCTAACGCTCGCTAGCATAGTTTTCTCTCTCTGTCACTCTCTTTTATTAATGCAACAATAGTACATTACGATACAAGTGCGAAAAAAATGAAGTTCGAAACGAGTGGCGATAAATTAAAGCACAACCGAAGTGAGTGTTTCAAACGACACGGCTTAAAAAATTTCCTTTTCGCACGTGTATTGTAGGACGTTTCTCAGTGCAGATTGTCCTCCGAAGTTTCGTCCTGACAAGAAATGAATAGGTAGTATAGGCTATCGGGAACTATTGCAAAGTGACATTAAAAATCAAATTCTAAGCAATATCTTACGAACAAATAAAACATGGAAGCCGCACGTCGTACTAAATTGCCTTTCAAAAACGGTCTTGAATTTTAGTTGACAAGTATCACCCCCTCTTCAATGCACCACGATAATGAATTTCATTGTCGACCTATAAAAACTTAAACCGCCATTGAAAAATAGTTGTGATTGGTCCATTAAAGTTTGATTGGCTATATTCTTTAAACATTTGTCAAAGATGATGCGCCGAAATATGCACGGTGTTAAGAAAAGCGCTAGTCCTGCCCATCTTGGCACAATTGAAAAATTGGGTTTGGGGGCATTTTTGAGCTGGCGTTAGACGTCCATGTTATAAATGGTCGCAGAAAATCTCTTATTACGTCATTTTGACGGTTGTAAATCGGCCTAGGATTCCAAATGGTTTAATTTACGTATTTATTTTATCATTCGTCAAATACTCGTTTTATAAACAATTGAAACTCGCGGAATTCTAATCTTCAGTACTCTACACTAACGCTTACGCGTGCGATTCATTGCAGGTTGAATACTCGCAACGAATTCAGGCGCTGGATGAAATGCCGCAATGCATTGCATGATGCGTCACAGTCGCAAAACCATATCGATACACGTGTCAATGCACGGTGTACCATTTTGCTGACTTCAGTAGATTTAAGTAGACTTTATTACCATAGCCATAAAGGTTAGATGGTTGAAAGTAATTTGACGTAAATATGATTAGTGCTAGTCATTTTATTGTCAAGGGCCATTGAGATAACTAATACAATGTTTACAATACAATAGTACTTAAATGTGATTTATTGGTGTACAGTCGTCACAATTATCATATCAAAATAGTCTAAAATGGTGGAAAAAAAGACCAAAGGCGGCCAGGTGACGGCAGTAAGAATATATTTTCCCCTCACTAGCTCGTAAAGCGCTCGTTTATCCTTTAAAACGAACGGGTAAAAACGCATATTATTCACTTGTGTGGCAAAGTAATGAGCGTTCGTTTAACAGATAACAAAACGTAAAATGCTCATGGAAGTCGTTCCACATTAATGATAACAAATAATTTGTTTGAGAATTTAGTGTAAAATACAAACCTTTATATAATATGACGAATTTAACACATACATCCTAAAATTCCATAAGTAACCATTGCTTTAGTGAATGATGATATTGATGATAAGACGACTAGACGCAATCACTAAACGCAGAAAATGTCAAATGTCAACATTGTCAATGAATATTATAGGTTATAATCTTTAGGTATACACCGACTCAATCACGCATAAAAATAGTAAATTAAACTATTTTCAGAGTGTTCTGTTATAATTTTGTAAAAATAATGAATGAGAATGATTTAATAATGCATTGGCGTTGGTGTGCAACTACAGGAATGTGTTAAAATCGTGCTGCGTTTACTTTTTCGTGCTAAGTTTACTGCGACAAAATCTTGCATTAAATACATGATGCATTTCGAAAATTATTATCAGTAACCTGATGATGATTGTAATGTGAACAAATAATTACCTTTTTTGAGTTTCCTCGCTATAGTGAGGGGAAAAGTTTTGTGTTACACACGGGTGCAAATGTATTTTACTTCTCGTATGTTAAAAACACTCGCTTCGCTCAGGATTTCTATTTTTAGAACCACTCGCTTCGCTCGTGGTTCAACTATAGATTCCTTTCGCTTGCTCGTGTTTCAATTTCATACTCGCGGCGCGGGTAAAATACAACTTTGCACCCTTGTATAACAAATAACTATTGTCACCACCCCCTCCTGTAAAAGAGTCGACTAAAGTATTGAAGTGTCACTGACCATTATTTGATAAAAAATTGGCGATGAGCAGCAGCGTCCATCATAGTGGACACATTTACTGCGATCGCATTTAC
>JALPQI010025137.1:0-20861 GCA_025490895.1 Thaumatotibia leucotreta
TCGCATAAAATAGTTTGATGTTGGTGTTGAAATGTAGACCTCTTTAACTCTTGTCGGTTTCGATCGCCGACACTCATGTAGAAATGCTCACTTTCATCACTTGTATTCAGTAACAATATTTATTCGGCAAAACACAGCTCATAATAATGTCGAAAATTAAATAGTATATAAACATTGTGCTTAATTAAAAATATATGAATGTTTCTTGTCACCAAGTTCAATACCATTTTCTTGAAACGTGTTCCGTTACATTTTCATTAGGTTCTTTCCGCTGAAGTATCTTCCCAATCTTCAACTGTATTTCAATATTCAACTGAAAAAATATGATTGAATAAATATAAGTATGGTAGCGAGATTAACAAGCCAAAGAAAAAGGCAAGTGTCATGATTTGGCAAGTAACGATTAAGTTAGCGTTTACTCGATACGTAAAGTAGGCGCTCGGCGCTTGATTCATGATGTACTGGAGCATCATGTGAGCGTGATAAAATGCTTTATGTATAGAGTAAACTCTAACGCTGAACAAAGTGTGCCCCGCCTGGAAAATGCCAGTGTTTATGACCAGCCAGGTCAACAGATTTGACCGCAGTGTGACTTTTTTTGTGGGGTGAGGTGAAACGGCGAGTATACGTTGAAGAGGCCCAAGTCCAATAATAAGAGCATTTTGATGAACTTAAAAGTGAAAACTTGTGATGGGAAATATCGAAGGAAACATTCATGTAAATTAATTAATAAGCATGAGAAATGGACTCCATTAATTAGGTATGTTTTTTTTATTCCAATCATTGTACATAATAGTAGTTTATGCAACTGTACGTAATGCCTGATTACGTATAGTTGCATACACTACTTTATCTACACACATATCATAAGTGCTCTAAGATGCGTTCAGAAACAGAGCCTTCTCATACTTGGCTCTCGACTTTTGCGGCAACAGGTTGTTAGTTGCTGTCATAGCTGCATTGAGTATGTCCGGCGGAGTGATCATATCGTTATTCGAGTCACTGCCAAATAATTATCAGTATTATCACAAAGTATTTACAACTTTTCACAATTTTTCACGTGTAAGGCAATAAACAAAAGGCAGGAATGGCACCGATTTGAATTTCTGTATTTTTTTAAATCATAGACAATCGAATGATGTCCCTATTCTTGTGTCACTCGATATGAAAATATCGTCCGATTGTTACTAAAAAATATACTGAATTAACTTATTGTGTTGATGACTGGCTGAATATTTATAGATACCAGAATAGGCACCCCACTTGAATCTGACAGCTGTTCCAAATTTAAAACTCATAACCTCCGGAAAAATCGTGTATAATGTTAACTTTATGTATGTGCCAAGTTCTGATGGTGGGTAATGCTGGTCATTGTCTATTGTTTCTGGACGCATTTTAGAGCACTTAACGATATTTGTGTAGATAAAGTTGATTTAAAATTTTGAAATACGCCTCAATAAAGAAAGTTTCTGTGCTACTTTGTAATTTTATCACGTTTCCCAGACATAATTTAAAACATTCGACAAATTTGTCAGCCTCCGTAGCCTAGTTGGTAGTAACCCTGCCTACGAAGCTGGAGGTTCCGGGTTCGAATCCCGGCGAGGGCATTATTTGTGTATTTATTTATCACAAATATTTGTTCCTTGGTCATGGTTGTCTATGTATTTAAGTATCTATATGTATCTATCTATTATATATATCGTCGCCTAGTACCCACATCACAAGCCTTAATTGAGCTTACCTTGGGACTAGGTTGATTTGTGTAAGATGTCCCAAGATATTTATTTATTTATTATTTATTTATTTATAACACACAGAAAAATTCTTTATTTTGACGGGCCTAAGCCCGTGCAAGTAAGACGGAGGATTTGGGATCTAGTAAGATATTTTTGCCAAGTCATAATGATAAGTTGATACTCGATGCACATTACCGCCGCCGCTTTTCCAACCCGCCATGCCGCGTGCGATGACGTTTTAAATAAATAGTTGCCAGTTCGTGTGTTTTGCTAGTTATGCACATTGATAATGCGCAATGCGTCCAAATTTCCTGTTAGGTTTGCGGATAAGTTAAAACATTGGTATTTCAGTTTTTTTGTACCTACTAACAAAAAATGCTAGTATTCTGTAACTTGGACTACTATTACGTATGTTGATTTTTTGTACTGGTGAAAAAGTAACCCATGTATATATATACACATATATATATGTGGTCATATGTATATGTGGTCTGTCAAAAAAGTACCTACTACTGGAAAATAAACCTTGAAAATAAAATTCAAATTTCAATTACATTGGTGACAGACGTCCTTTCAGGACGCCTACACAGATCAGGGGATAAGGTTTAAATTTAGGCACTGGTCTCACCGCGAGCTACTAAGCTATGAACTATCGGCTATAAACACGAACAAAAGATACGTACTCCCGTGTAAATAAAAGAGACGCGGCGATACTCGCCCAGCTATCAGCTATCACCGCCGGGCGAGTATCGCCGTGTCTCTTTTATTTACACGGGAGTGCTTATCTTTTGTTCGTGTTTATAGCCGATAGTTCATAGCTTAGTAGCTCGCGGTGAGACCAGTGCCTTATCAACATTATTTATTTCTCATTTCTAATACCTACCCTCCATACTTAACTTTAGTGGGTATACCTGCTTAGCCAATTTTGCTATTTGATATTGTCGCTTATTGGAAAGGATGTCGATTAATTTAACCATACCGATAACTCTTTTCACAAAATAATTATTGCCGAGTGATTTAAAAATGCCACGAAGAAAAAAAACCTGTGACGAAATGGAGCTGTGGAAAAATATTATCCTGAATTACATGCCAAATTATACAATTATGTCACAGGGTGGATACGGCATACAAAAACTAAATCTGACATTTGTCTGTGCCTATGTGTGCGTACGGGTATGTTTGTACACGCGCAACTCGCACAATCACGCAACAGGGCTGCCTCAGATATGGCAGATTAACTAGTTGGTACTTAAGTAACAAATGAATATATACTTTAACCTGTACAATACACATTTAGTAATTTCTAAGTTAGTGTATAAATAAAATACTCACTTTCACCACAGAATAAGTAATTATAGCACATCTCCAATTCTAACGGAACAGAACACCGCAACCCAAGGAAACTATTGTTTTTCTCACGTCCAAGAAATATCACTTTTTTAACACCATTTTATCATTGTTACACGTGTCATCTACATAATAGTTACATATTGTGATAAACATTTTCATGTTAGTTTTAACATCTGCTTCGATAATATTGATGATGATTTTAACCAGCTTCGAGTTCCCTCGCACTTCCTCCAACTTCATCATCAGGCCTATCTTGTGGTATTTGACCCAACTGCTAATCCTAAAAAGCCAACATAGCATATCATTATCTGAAACCAACTCCGAGTTCCCTCGAACTTCCTTCAAGTTCATCACCAGACCCATCTTGTGGTATTTGACCCAACTGCTAATCCTCAAAAGCCAACACAACATATCATTATCCTTAACCAACTCCAAGTTCCCTCGCACTTACTCCAAATTCATCATCAGGCCTATTTTGTGATATTTGACACATGCTCACCAAGAGGATCCTAAAAAGCCAACAGAACATATCATTATCTCAAACCAACTCCGAGTTCCCTCGCACTTACTCCAAGTTCATCATCAGGCCTATCTTGTGGTATTTGACCTAACTGCTCATCCTATAAAGTCATCGTAGGATATCATTGTCTCAAACCTATTCCGAGTTCCCTCAAACTTCGTCCAATTTCATCATCAGGCCTATCTTATGACACGGAACCCAACTGCATACCAAGATAATACTAAAAAGCCAACATAACATTTATCGATGTCAAATCAACTCCGAGTGCCCTCGTACTGCCTTCGAGATCAATCATTGTCAGGCCCATCGGTGGAATCACATGGGCGATGAGCGTTCCTGACTCAAAAAACCTGCGTTAAAAAAACTGTCCACATTACGTACTTACACAATAAACTATAAAAAATTTGAATCAAACGTCTTGTTTACTTACTACTAACTACGTAAAAAACTACAAACTACAGCTTACTACTGAATAATCTAATCTAAAAAAGATTGTAAAATGTTACATTGCTAAAAATCAATCCTTATTTTCATCTCTATTCCGTAAACCCGGTTAAACTTACTTTAAACAAAGCACGTGGTCACGGTAATTAACGAAACCAACATTGTCCCACCACTAATGGTACACGTGCTTCGTAAGAAAGCAATAGCACATTGCATTTTTGATTTGATAAATGGGACAGAAGTACTATGTAGTATGACTTTTCTGCGGAATGTAGTTCAGTCTATTAGACTAGCGGCCCATGCTGAAAAAAATATGGGTCATTTGAACCACCAGGTGACCTATCCAGAACGATATAAGAGCATAAAATAATAAGATTCAGCACTATGCCGTCACTTGTAAGCTGTTAGCTGTCCAACTGACTCCTGGTGATAATTTAAAAGTACAGGTAGAGTGAGTACATTTTGGTCATATATTTTTGTACGGCATTCTTACCACCGATAGATCCATGAAAAATAATAAGGAAACGCACAGTGGCGTACAAAAATTGTGCGCCACAAAGTATGATTTTTTTTTTATTTTCCGACATTCACCAGAGTAAATTTGGCCATTTGATTTTGTACGGCATCTGTGTCATACTATTTCAATACTGCTTCTAATTCATTATTCCGCAACGCCGTACAAAAATCATGCGACAAGGGAAAAAATCGAGGGTTGCAATCCCCTCTCTTTCCGTAGTCCAGGGGGTGATTTACAAAAGTACGGCTTCGGTTCCAAAACATAATCTAGCACTCAAAAGTACTATTAAAAATATTGCTGTCAAAAAATGATAGTCCATTTGAATGTATATCAATAATCATCTTCATTTCATCGTTTCCTTGATTTTTACAGCTGTAAAATCATTTGATCCTGTACGGGAACTTCTTTTTTAACATGATGTTGTAAAACACAATCCTTACATAGTATTGCCGTTCAAAATAAACCGTTCTAAAAAGAATTATAGAGAAATACAAAAGCTGAAATTTTGCAAATTAATGTAAAAGTATAAATATCATAGATTAATGAAATATAGCAATTTTTTACATTTTATCCCTTGTTTTAAATAACATTAACATAGATAAATTAGATGTCCAGCAGTGGACGTCTTTTGGCTGAAATGATGATGATGATGATAAATTAGGAAAAAATAATGCCGTACATTTTTATGCAGACCATATATTTTAGGCTGATGAAAGTCACGCTACAATTTTAAGGGTACTTTATGGCCACTTGATGCAGTGCGGTATTAACATATTTTTGAAGAGAACAATTGATAATATGATAAAATCACTATGACGTCTAGCAGAATTGAAACGTTGTGTATATTATGTCCAAGAATTGAAAATGAAAAATCCCAGTATCAACAGTTATGTATACTTTTTGGTTTAATATACACTTCAAACGTTAGTGATACATACATATAATATATAATTGATTTGTTTCATTGTAATGATGTCAATAAATAAAACAATGATTTTTTAGAAAAAATCTATATATTTTATGATAATAATTTTTTTTTTTTTAAGAAATTAGATAAATTTATGCAGTATTGGAATCAGTTACTCAGTTGTTATCGGAATCAACGTCTTCATCGACGTCCGAATTAACTTATCTATTATTTTCTGAAACATAAATATGTATTTGTCAAAATCCAAGTCTTATGTACAAATTTAAGATGTAAAGATTTATTTACCTATGACGTCATCACTTTTATAGTTTCTAACTAGGAACCTAGAATCAAGAAAAGACTATGACTATTAGTAAAAATAAAATATCTAAATGCCGTATAAAAAAAATCACCTTACATTTCGTACAGTTTTTTTTTCCCTTTGGACCAACGAAAATATACGGCATATGAAAAAATATTATCTATGCATAAAATACTTTCAAAATAAATTTATTTCATGTTGTGTCAAATCACCCCCTGGACCACGGAAAGAGAAGGGATTGCAACCCTCGATTTTTTCCCCTTGGTACATCATTTTTGTACGGCGTTGCGAAATAATGGATTAGAAGCAGTATTGAAATAATATGACACAGATGCCGTACAAAATGAAATGACCAAATTTACCCTGTTGATCTTCTTCTTTGTCGATATGCTCTTGGCAGAGCAGTCGTGGTCACGTCATGTCGAACGTTTTATTATTCTGCGCCAATTATCCCTGGCCGACGCTTCTCTTGCACATGTGTTAAGGGGAGTATTGGTTAAAGCTGAAATTTGGTCTGTCCAACGCATCGGAGAGCGTCCTCTAGACCTGTTTCCGTTGACTCTTCCCTGAACAACAAGTCTCTCTATGGCATGCTCTCCACGTCGCGTAACGTGTCCAAAGTACCTCAATATACGGGCTCTGACAATGGAAGATAGCCTCTCTTTCACCTTAAGCTCTTCAAGTATGGAGACATTCGTACGACGTTCTGTCCAGGATATCTGTAGCATTCGCCTCCAAACCCACATTTCAAGTGCGTCAATTCTTTGCCTCTCTCGCTCTTTGACGGTCCATGTCTCGGCACCATACAATAAAATAGGAAAAATCAGAGAGCGTACTAACTGGACTTTGGTATTTTTGGTGATATTCCTGTCACGCCATATCCTGGCCATCTTTTCCATAGCTGATCTTGTAATAGCTATCCGCCTTTTTATTTCATGTTCCGAACCTCCAGAATTAGTAACAAGTGATCCCAGGTATATATATGATTCTACGACTTCACAATTTGCAATCTCGACTATATCAGGAGCATTGTTTTGACTTCGATCGATAATCATCATTTTTGTTTTTAGTCGGTTTATTTTGAGACCAAACTGGAGGCTGGTGCGCTCAACACGGTGTAGCAATTCAGCAATGTTCTCCCTGCTTGTTGCTATTAACGTTGTATCGTCAGCGTATCGGAGGTTTGATATATTTTTCCCGCCAATCGGGACACCATCGGTCCAATCCTCCAGAACTACCCTCATAATATGTTCCGTATAAATATTGAACAAGAGGGGTGACAAAATGCAACCTTGCCTGACTCCTGCAGAAGGATGCAGTAGTTGGGAAGTGGTATTATCCACTCTGACCGAAGCAGAACCATACTCGTAAAGAGTTCTGAGGACATGTACCAAGTGCTTAGGAACACCCATATCCACGAGTGTCTTCCACAATTGTGGCCATCTAACAGAGTCAAATGCTTTCTGGAAATCAACGAAGCATAAGAAAGTTGGTCTGTTGAATTCTTTTGCTTTCTCTATTATTTGGCGCACAATTAGGATCTGTTCTCGCGTGCCTTTTCCCCTAACGAAGCCGGCCTGTTCTGGTGCTATTTCCTTTTGGATATAGGCCTTTAACCTTTGATTTACTATGTGAAGTAAAATTTTGCTTGCATGGGGTATGAGCGCTATAAGACGATAGTTACTGCACTTTGTTGTAGAGCCTTTTTTATGCAATGGTATGAATACTGAATGGGCCCATTCTCTTGGCCACACTCCACCCATCCAAATCCTGTTACATATAATGTGGAAGATGTCCACGCCAAAGTCTCCGCAGCATCTGATCGTCTCAATTGGAATACAGTCATTTCCAACTGCCTTTCCTCCCTTTAAATGGTTTATTGCAGCTCTAACTTCCTCCTTGAGAATGCAAGGCTCCAGGTCCTGATCTTCCGGTTTAGTGGAGGCATAGTTGCGCGAGTCGGGGTCGAGAAAAAGCGCCTGGCAGTAATTCTTCCAGACATCCAAAATGTTTTCCAATTCGGTCACAACCTTCCCTTCCGCATTTTGGATAGTCCATGTTTTGGGAGTGAACTTTTTTGTAATCTCTCGGATTTTCTTGTAAAAGTCTTTGGTTTCGTGCTTTTCGCCGTGGGTTTGTATTTCTTTGCATACATTTTTATAAAATACATTTTTATCGCGACGACAAGCTGCTTGAATCCGGCGGCTTAAGTTATTCTGCCGTGTGGTACTTGCCCCAGAAGCTTTTAGAACACGCCTTTCCTCAATCAGCGCGAAGGTTTCATCGGTCATCCAGCGCTGGCGTTTAGTCGACGCCTTAGGCCGTTCAGCAAATTTGGAGGCTTCTACTATAATCGATTTAGCTTGAGCCCAGGCTTCATCAACCGTACACTGATCAAAATTCCGGCCTATCCAGTTATCTGTCTGTTCTTGCAAGCGTTTGGTGAACTTTTCGCGGTCATCGACACATATTCGAGTGCGTTTTTCTATGGTTCTTGCAGCTTTTAGTTTAAGTTTCACTTCTGCTATTAGTAGTTGGTGATCCGTTCCACAATCGGCGCCTGGTCGAGTGACGGTATTTTTAACAGACGATTTCCATCTTGACCTGACCAGTATATAGTCGATTTGATTTCTGTAATTGCCATCCGGTGAAATCCACGTATAAAGTCTCCTGCGGTGATGTTTAAATATACTATTCATTATGGTAAGACCATTATCTGCAGCGAACTGGATTAATCTTTCTCCACGCTCATTACGCTGACCAAGGCCGTATCTCCCCACCACCTCACGCAGTTCGTCATCTGCAGTTGATCCTATTTTTGCGTTAAAATCGCCTGACACGAAAAGCAGTTCTCTGTTCGAGGTTTCATTCATCGCAGCTTCTAGAGAGTGGTAGAATTGTTCAACCTCGATGTCATTTGCAGCAGAAGTAGGAGCATACACTTGGATAATGTTCAAATTTACCGGACTAGATTTAATTTTAATCGATATAATTCTGTCACTGTAGGCCTTGTATCCCATTACGCAGTTACTGATTGATTTAGGAAGGACTATCGCAACTCCATTAATGCTTTTAGTATCATGACCAGAGAAGTATACAATGTTGTGTGAAGTTTCAAAATGCCCATTCCCCCTGAGGTGCGTCTCGCTTAGGCCACAGATGCTAATGCCGTAGCGAGCAAGTTCTTGTTCTACAACGTCTAATTTGCCAGGTCGTAATATTCCACGTACATTCCAATTTCCAATTTTCAGGACTCTTCTAATTGTAATAGTTGTGGTTGTGTTTGTGGTTGTGTTTCCAGTAGCATTGCTCCCATGTGATGCCTGGTTGCCCACACACACATGGCCGGTAGCACACTTCACACTGCCTGCCCCGGACGCAGTGCAGCGCCGGTTGCTAGGCGGGTCGCATGGCTTCGTAATTTGTCTCGTTCTTCTGTTCATGTTCATGCGTGACTATCGTGGGAATAATAGTGTAGTGGTTTCCCTTTGCCTTCTACACCAGACATTTTAGGAGTTATTTAGGTTCCAAGGCCGCTGTAGCCTCTTCCCACTGGTGTCCCAATGAGGTTAATGGTTATACCGCCATTTACTCGGTCGCCAGAGCCTCGTTCGTTGTCTAGCAGGGAGCACCACGGAGCGGTATACGCCACTCCGTCGCCATGCGGCGCGAGCAGGTGAGGTTGACAATAGGGTCGGTTCAGATCTGGGTTCCGTTCTCCCCTTACTCCCCTGGTACCCTGTTGATAGTCGGAAAAAAAAAATCAGTCTTTGTGGCGCACAATTTTTGTACGGCACTGTGCGTTTTCTTATTATTTTTCATGGATCTATCGGTGGTAAGAATGCCGTACAAAAATATATGACCAAAATGTACTCACTCTACCTGTACTTTTAAATTCTCACCAGGAGTCAGTTGGACAGCTTACAAGTGACGGCATAGTGCTGAATCTTATTATTGTATGCTCTTATATCGTTCTAGATAGGTCACCTGGTGGTTCAAATGACCCATATTTTTTTCAGCATGGGCCGCTAATCTATATTTTTAAATTAGAACTTCTTGTTGTCTTTGCATACCAATTCACACAACACTCCATGTAAAGCAGTGAAATGCACTTTTTCGGCTTTTTTATTGCCAAAAACGAGCGCTATTTACGGGTCTGTTACTTAGTCGCAACTGAACAAGCACGACGAGCGCCGCGTCTAAGTATATCAGTGCGAGAAATATAACTGCTGGTGACTGCGAGTCGCCTTATAGGTAATGAAAGTCTACAGGAGGTGGTCTGTGACCAGCAAGAAATGCTACCCTTTGTTTACGAGTAGGAGCATATTAAATATCAACCTTGTGAAAAAATTATCATTTCGATCATAGCCCATGATGCATAGTTTTCGTCTAGTCACACACAAAAAAATCAATATCCTGGGACATTTTCACACACATCGGCCTAGTAAACGGTACGCTCCATTAAGACTTGTGGTGTCGGTATTTTTGGATTGTATTGTATTCAGGGCATTTTTTAGCGTCTCGACATCAAACGTGCATATTTTGCGTGGTGCCAACGCTGGCCCAGTAGGTACTTGTTGGAGACCTCACATACATCCTTGTTTTTTGTCGCAGATGTATGGAGGTTCGTCACGATGTTTTCCTTCACCGTAAAGGACTTGTGAATATAATATAATATGACATACATAAGCTTATAAAATAAAGTAAATGATTCGGGCTGGGGATTGAACCCAAGACCGCTGCGTAGTGTGCATTTTACCGTCCGACAACAAGCGCTATTATTTGTGATGAACGACGATATAATGAATAATACATAGATATACAGGGTTACTTTTTCACCAGTACAATAAATAATAGTAGACTAAAATACAAATTACTAGCATTTTTTTGTTACTACCCCTTCAAAAAATGCTCGAACTTATCCGCAAATCTAACAAGAAATGTGAACGACTTATTACGCATCTATCGACGTGCATAACTAACGTTTATTTAATTAAACTTTACGTTTAATTATTTAACTTTTCATTCATTCATTAATTCATTCGTTCATTCATTCATTCCAAATATATATTATTAGTAGGTATTTACTAACGATCACTAAAGTTAGCAGTGTACGGAGATATAGAGAGACAGGGGTTCCTGTTGTATCCCCACACTAAAAAACGGTATACATTACGTAAAATAAATATTATTCTAACAATAAGTTTAGTGTCTCCCTGGCACAATTATTTGGAGTTTTCAAGAGATTTTTATCTATTCCTATATTGCATAAACAACCGCTTTTGATGACAAGGTCACATACCTAAAGACACCACATACCATAAGGTGAAAGTGCAAATAAAACATCATCATTTTACGTGTCCTCTATAGATACTTACCGTAAAATTTCATTTTTTTCATCGTTCTGTCGATGTCGGTGGTATAAAAATATACATGTACATGCCATGCCACATTTAAGCTTTCTAGTTGATACTAAAGGTGCATGCAGACCAAAAGAGCATTCGCTGTTCTATCCCCCACTCTACGAATTCAACGAATCTCGTTTCGTGTAACGATCGAATTTCGTAGAGTTGGGGGTTAGAACAGCGAATGCTCTTTTGGCCTGCATGCACCTTAACGATCGCCGAGCTTAGCCACGGACGGACAAATAGACACACATACTGGAATGTAAGGGACTGTGGGTTGAACTCTCAAATCTTTTTCTTATAATGAACAGACGGTCACCTTCATCATCATCATCACAGAGTTATTCACTTGTCGTTGGAGTATCTTCCAGCCCTCTCTTTCCCGTGCAAGATATGCATAACGTTTTCTTGTCGAGTTTTTTGCCATGACAGTAAAGGAAAATACATTTCTTTTTCTTTATAATTGTTGAAATGGAAATACAATTTACTCTACTGTAGACTTACTAATTGAGCATAATTTAATCTAACAAGGTCGCAATTCTAACTTAACCTAACCGAAGCCACTTTGCCATAGCAGTGAATTACTGCTGACTTGCTGAGGTCGCAGTTGTATCCTAACCTAAACCACTTTGTCATAACAGTCAATTGCTGATAAGGTCGCAATTGTAACCTAACCTAACGTACTTACATTGATATAGTAGTGACTTACTAATAAGGTGGCAGTTCTAACCTAAGGCACTGGTCTCACCGCGAGCTATCGGTTAAAAAACACGAACAAAAGATGCGCACTCCCGTGTAAATAAAAGAGACACTCTCTTTTTAACCGACTTCAAAAAGGAGGAGGTTTACAATTCGTCGAAATCTTTTTTTTTTTCTTTATGTATGTTCCCCGATTACTCGAAGACGCGTGGACCGATTTGAAAAATTCTTTTTTTGTTTGAATGGGTATACCTTCTAGTTGGTCCCATTGTCACCGAATCCAGATCTGATGATGGAATCCTGGAGAAATCGAGGGAACTCTTCAAATGTTGTAGGCACACATGACATTTTTCATTTATTTTCGAAGACTAATGAAGTATTTGCGCCTAGTCATGAACGTTTTAAGTTGGTGATCTGATGATGGAAGGTACAACTCCTTAGCAATTAGGAGTTGGGGGATAATTCTTTAAGTATAACATATTTCGTGTATTTTGGAAGCTATTTGAGTATTTGCCTTTAGGTGGTCATCCTTTCATGTTGGTGAGCTGATGATGAAAGGTACAACTCCTTAGAGATTAGGAGTTGGGAGACAATTCCTTAAATATAACATATTTCATGTATTTTGGACGCTATTCGAGTATTTGCGTTTAGGTGGTCATCCTTTCATGTCGGTGAGCTGATGATGGAAGGTACAACTCCTTAGAAATTAGGAGTTGGGGGATAATTCTTTAAATATAACACAGTTCATGTATTTTGGAAGCTATTTGAGTATTTGCCTTTAGGTAGTCATAGTCTCATGTTGGTGAGCTGATGACGAAAGGTATAACTCCTTAACTATTAGGAGTTGGAGGATAATTCTTTGAATATATCTATTTAAGTGTTTGCTTAGTAGTTATGACATGTTGGTTAGCGGTAAGTGATTCTTTAAATAATATAGGCATGCTAAGGCTGTTACCTATAATCTTTGAAATTATTCATACTTGCTGATGATACAATGTATATCTCCTTGATAATGGGATAATTCTTTGAATATAACAACTGTCATACATTTTCGAGATCTATTTAAGTGTTTGCTTAGTAGTTATGACATGTTGGTTAGCGGTAAATGATTCTTTAAATAATATAGGCATGCTAAGGCTGTTACCTATAATCTTTGAAATTATTCATACTTGCTGATGATACAATGTATATCTCCTTCATAATGGGATAATTCTTTGAATATTTAAGGTATCCAGTTCAGGTTTTCTGGCCTATTACAGTGCAGTACATTCTAATTATAAGTATTTAGAGCATACTAAATAACGATTTTACACTACTAAAAAACAAAAAATAAAATATTTTAAAATAAAAATAAAACCGCCTTCAAAAATTCGCCCAAACTAAAAAGTCAAAAATAATTTTAGTTCCTACTTCTTAGGATTTCCTACACAAACCTTTAAACCTTTTACCCTATTCATTGAAATAAAATATTATGGCTAGGTATCCTACAGATTTCTTAGAAGTCGGTGCCAAGCCAAATATGTTCTCTTCGCGAGTATATAACTGTATTTGATAGAGGCTAGAGCTTTGTAACTTACTGTCACTCCGGTTATGCTTTCATCAAAATGACTGAGGTGAGAACATTCTGTTGATAAAAACATAATCAGAGTGACAGTAAGTTACAAAGCTCTATCTAATATATACCTGAATGAACGTATTTGGCTTGGCACCGACTTCTAAGAAATCTGTAGGGTACCATAATATTTTATTTCAATGAATAGGGTAAAAGGTTTAAAGGTTTGTGTAGGAAATCCTAAGAAGTAGGAACTAAAATTATTTTTGACTTTTTAGTTTGGGCGAATTTTTGAAGGCGGTTTTATTTTTATTTTAAAATATTTTATATTTACACGGGAGTGCGTATCTTTTGTTCGTGTTTGTAGCCGATAGTTCATAGCTTAGTAGCTCGCGGTGAGACCGATGCCTTACCTAACCCACTTTGTCCTACCCAGTTCTAACCTAACCTAACGTACTTTGATACAGTAGTGACTTACTAATGAGATGGCAGTTCTAACCTAACCTAACGTACTTTGAGATAGTAGTGACTTACTATTGAGATGGCAGTTCTAACCTAACCCACTTTGTCCTACCCAGTTCTAACGTAACCTAACGTACTTTGATATAGCAGTGACTTAATAATGAGATGGCAGTTCTAACCTAACCCACTTTGTCGTAGCAGTGAATTCCTAATGAGATCGCAATTGTTCTAGTCTAACCTTACCCAGTTTGCCACAGCAATAATGAACGGTAGTCAAGATCGTAGTTCTAACCTAACTAACCAATCACCTCATCTTTTTCTTAACATTGTCTTATTACATCGTTATAATAAGTATAATATATGTACCAAACCCAATCTACCATAATAGATAATGCATTTCTGCCTAACGTAAAATATATGTATGTGAAGTAAGTTTCGGAGAGTTGTATACACGGTGTTACGTCAGCATTCCGAAAGATTTTAATGCTGGATTCCTGACCATATTTAGAGTCTTTAATGTTATATAAAATTTCCTGGATTCGACTTGGTTTCAGAGATAATCAACCTTTTTTCGACGTAACTCGTCATTTAACTTCTTTTGAATTACAATGCTACCACAATGTGTTCTAATATTACCACACCTTTTCCCTGACAAACAAAAAATACGAATAGACTTGACGAAATAACCTGTAGGTACCTAAAAAAACAATTGAAATAAATAATTTAAACAAATTGTTGTTATGATAAAAAGTACTGGAAATGTTAAAAAATATTCAAATCAGCCTAAAAAAAAGAAAAAAAATTTTTTTTGGTGGAATTCACATAAGGTCTCATAATATTTTGTGTTTATTTTGATGTCTAGAATGCATAGTTAAAATCTTTCGCAGTGCTCGCGTAACACCGTGTATAATTATGTACCTATGCCAAAAATATGGAAATCCAATTTCTGCGAAAAACAGCACATACCTAAATAAAATAACACATGACCTAAATAATAATATGCCAAAATAGTTTCTGGCAAAGTAATATTCTAAATATTGTTTACAAAAATTGATTATGCCAAGTCTCTTATAACATAAGCGTTTCGAAAAAAAAATGCCATATAGAGGGATTAGAGGGAGCCCTAAACAGACAGAGAGACAGACAGACATACAAACAATGATTTTGAAACTTTACAAAACACACCGTCAGGTGGGCATCAAGTCATGTGGTAATTCTTTATGTATGTCATAAGAAAAGTTATAGTAACTGTACATTGCAAGCACTGCACATCCCCCCGACAGCATTAAATATAATTGCTGTACCCACGATCACGCTGACTTAATACACTTATTTTAATTACTTTATTCGGTAACGTTTATACGTCCGTAGCTGATACTCTTCATGCGTTAGTTTACAATAAATTATATCATAACCATAGATCAGTGATTTTATTATTCACATCCACCATCAAGAATGGGGCAAGTGTTGGGCTCGTACGGTAACTTAAACTCAGATCACATCATCAGTCTATAATTAGTCCACTGCTGGAGCATTCCATGAAAACATCTACTTTTTGTCGCTTACGTGTCTCTATGGTAGCTACCCTAAGAAAATATAGTACCTGCTAGGAAACACTGTCAATCTTAAAGCCTTGATATGTTATTATTATACCGTAACTCAGCTTACTCAGCTCAACTTCAAAAGTATTGAAAATACAGTGTCGCTTACGACATGTTTTCATGGAATGCTCCTGCTGGACAAAGGCCTCTCGTATTAGGTACCTAAGCATACGGACGCATTAGGAAGTAAATTAGATAAAAAAAGTAAATAGGAAGGAAGTTCAGAAGCTAACCTGTTATCAGTGTTACCACTATGCACTAGAGTTTATTTAGATACAAAGTAAGTAGACTAGACATTTAAAAATAAACTGTTAGTTTTAAGGAATTTTTGCTACACCCTACCAGGGTCCATGTATTGTATAGCTATAATTGTGTATACTAAACATTGTGTATACTAAATACCCATAATCGCCACGCAGGGCAAGCTGTTGCCCATCATCCAATATTCAATAAATAATGGTCAGTGACACTTCGAATCCCTTAGTTGACTATTAGGGCACCCACGGGAAGAGTTGGGGTGGTAACAAATGTATTTCTATTGCCATCACCACACGGCCACTCAACTTATACTCATTACATACCATTTTACAAGAATCAGTTGTGAAATTCAGACGGATGCAAAATAATATTTTCTGAATCAGAGTTCGCTTATTATAATAAGAATTGTTTCCCAGCGGAAATACTCTAGATCTTTAAGTTCAATGGGTTCAAACAAGTTTTAATTTCTTAACAAGCCATGTGGACAGCACAAAAAATATTTTAACTACCTACCTATTTGCAGAAAGTATATTTTAAAATAAATATACAAAACCTTGCCTATCAATAATTATGTTTACACATAGGTAAGTAGGTGACTATCAAATTTGCTCAGTGTATTTTACAGGGATCTGTTACGAATTGAAACGGTCACATGTACAAAAATCATGCATTCAAACAAAGAAAAACAGGTGGGCAGGCAAATCGACAGGCAAACTATAACTTTCAGCCAGGCTATGAACAGGCACAGAGACGAACAGACAAACAGATCTTCTGATTTCATTAACGTGGAGGTTTATTTAGTTTTTAGGTCATGAAGACTTCAAATTTGAGAATATAGGTATTCAGTTTAAATCAACGTTTTCTTCCGTATGGACCAACAGACACACAAACTTACTAGGAAGGTGATACGTTGTTTCCTGTAGTTGATTTTTATACGTATATAATAATTATGTATGTATTATGAATTAAAAAACCCACCAAGTGCGAGTCGGACTCCGTACCATTATCAATTTATCATAAAAAATACAGTTAAAACAACCTATCTCAAAAACTATAAGAGATACATCTTGTCTCTTTTTCGTTAATTAAATACGAGTATATGTATTTTACCATCTCTTTTACGCATTATGAAGTATGAAGATAAGTGTTTGTCAACTATCAATAAATTGTAGGAGGTGTATGGTGTGAAGTATTTATTTCGCTCATTTTGTTAGAGTAAGACGTATCTTTACTTATATATCATTGGCGGTTCATACAACACAATCCTCACCAAATATCATTACTTCCGAGTATTCCATTTATTGTTTCCGAGTAAATTGGATGTGACGGACAGACACGGACAGAGACGGACATGACTTGACGAATATAAGGTTTTCGTTTTTTGCAATTTTGGCAACGGAACCCCAAAAACAGTTTGCTAAATTAGGAGACGGTTATGAATAAAGGGGTTATAATCTTCCATATCACTACATAATATAAAACAAAGTCGCATTCTCTTGTCCCTATATCCCTATTGTATGCTTCAATCTTTACACCTACGCAACGGATTTCGATGCGTTTTTTTTATCGATAGAGTGATTTAAGAAGAGAAGGTTTTAGGTAGACTATAAAACTTAAAATTATTTGAATAAAATAGTCTGCAAGTATAAAACCTGATAGGTTATCATTATAGGTCCATAAGAGATTGCCTAATCTAAAATCATAATGCCATGTGCATACCTACGTACAGATTAATAAAATTAGGACTCCAACTATTCAATATGTATTTAAGTATTTGTATGTATCTATTCTATATATTACATATTTTGTAGTTTAGTTCTCACACAAGCCTTGATGGAGTTTATTGTGGCACTAGGTTGATATGTGTAAGATGGTCACATAATTCTAAATATATTTATTTGTTCATATACTAATCGTCCAATAATAAAGAAATATATTTTTTTAAATTATGTTGTTATTATTCGAAACACGACAAAACATAGCTATATAAATATTTAATTATTTTTAGTGTTTCTTGTTATATCGGCAATATTTTAGGTAGGTACAATCAGCAGCAGATATTGCTTAACGAGTAGGGTGTTCACAATGATCTTAACACACTCTAATAGTCGTGCATAGTTTATTTTGAAAACTCTGCCCGCTTAGCAATATCTGCTGCTGACTGTACATCATCTGAGAAAATTTCAACTAATTATCCATTAGATACATATTGGTGATAGACAGACAGATGGACAGACAGTGAAGTATGAAGATGCCCAGGATCGCGCAAAGAGGAGGAAAGGTAGGTACGGACCCTGGCAAAAGCCGGGATAACGATAGGTAGAAACAGAAGAATAGCCTTCATAATAATATTACAGAAACGTGATTAAACTTAATGTTTGTACAAGTTATTTTCCAGTCATCCTTGTCGCACACGCATATTGGCGCGACTGGTGCGAGCAAGAGGGGAAGAATAGTAGTAGTAGTAGTAGTTGCATTTCGATGCAAGTGCAAAAAAAAAATTTTTTTTCCACGAGAATGAAAGTCAATCACCCGAGTTAAAAAGAAGTTTTTACACGTGTATCGAACGACTTTTCTCATAACAAGTGCCTTAAAAAGAGAAATTAACGTACGAGAAGCGTGCGCAAAATTTTACTTCTCCGCACTAGTTAGGAAAAGTAAGTTACGCAGTCAATAAAGCTAGCTCATATCACAATAATATAGGAGGCGGGGACTTGACGCTAGGTAGGTCGACTTGTGGAGGAATGCCCCATGATATTAGTATAATAAATATGTTGTTTGATAACAGCCTAAAACAAGCCATAATATTACCGCGAGTTTTTTTTTCATCGTTTGTTTTCAAATTGTTCCAGTAATATGGTTTCTAAACCAGAGCTACTTTACTTTTTAATTTAATTGCGAGAAATTAAAATATACTAATTATTCATAGGTACACAATAACACGATAATTTTAACTGTGACTCTGCTCGGTCTGAGACGGTCATTTTGAGAGGTTGCCGACAGTATGCAGCGCGCAGCGCCGTCTCACATGGTGATTGGTTGATTTGAAAAGGTAATGTCTTTGAGTGGACAGTTTGAATGAAATTATTTGAAAATATTACATGCGTAGCTAAAACTTTAGTATTGCTTTGTAAGTCTAATGACAGTAATGACTGTTGGAACATGTCAAGTGAAAAGTATATGGGTATTGTTATCTATTACATATTATAGATTGACAAGTTACACACCTATAACATACTGAATACTTTCGCTGTCCTGCAATATATGTGTACCTACACATAGTTATTTAAGCTACAGTTAGTCTCTAATACGACGACATTAGGTTCATATGATATGAATTCCATAATGAATTATACAACTCTAAAAGTAGTAAACACTCACTGAGTATTAGTTGCACAAATAATTGGGGTTTGATTGGTGGAATCTGATGTTTCAGGCTCGTGAGTTTGGTCGGTCTTAATATCCCGCCAAGCTGCTATCCTCCTGAAATTGTCACATTGGTGAATTTAATTTATTATACCTCCCTATCTGTTCTTTTTATTGAAATTAATAATAACTGACAAAGTTCGTGTCGCAATTGGCAATAGAATAAAGGTAATAATATGTATATCTACTACAGAATCATTTGAATCGTTACCTAACACAAAGATTAGCTGGCAAATTTAATGTGAGAGTAAAATGTGAGAGTGTCATAAATATAGAAGAAAAAATGTTCTAACTACTTTAAAAGCGGCTCGGGTATTCCGATAAACTCTTATCGCAGTACACGTGAGTACAGTTGTACTTATTAAATAGGTGTTTTAACTATTACGCTTCAAATTTTAAATTTTCGCTACGGCGAGATACTTACTATGTGGTGCCATGGTGAAGGAGTAACCCCGCTTCTACTCGACGCTTTTTCTTTTCCCCCCCAGATCAACGGTGTTTTCGGTACTCATTTTTATTCGTTCTGCCCATCGTTGTGGGCATGTTTATGATATCGATTTTATTCGAAACGAACACTTTTGCCTTGACTTGTGGAACAAAATTGCAAAATGTTGACTCATAGATGACATTGACTTTGCTGTGACAAATGAACAAAATATTTTGTGACCACTTACCAAAAAGTATTTTACGCGTCCATTTAAATTAAAGTCGTCAGCCTCGGTAGCCGAGTTAGTTGTGACCCTATCTATGAAGCTGGAGGTTCCGGGTTCGAATCCCAGTGAAAGCATTATTTTGTGTATTTTTTTTATCACAAATATTTGTTCCTTGATCGTGGCTATCTATGTGTTTAAGTATCTGTATGTAGTTACATGATATGTATCATCGCTTATTTCTTATTACCCACAACACAAGCCTTAATTTAAGCTTAAGATGTCCCGATATATTTATTTGTTTATTATTATTATTAATTTATAGCCACTTATTTTATTTATTACCTCTCAGATATTAATTAGTACCTATCATATTAATGTGCTCCTTTCTTCCAAACTGTTGTACAAGTTACGCTAAATGAGAATTAAAGTGAGCATCATAGTTAGATACAAAAGTAGCTACCTAACTACCTACTGGCTGTAATTCATAAAAAATACTGACCGATATATTGTATTTTGAGATCCGACCTGGCGAATCGAGGGATAAAATTTTACCGGATATTTTATTTGATAAAAACAATAACAACATACCTATTTTATGAATTACGCTTACTTTTAATAATCCATCTATTGACCGAATATATTACTAATTAGTGAGGTCATTTAACTAGCAGTTTTAAAGTGACATCTGTGATGGATATGGTTAAACTTACCTTGTCATCTGCCTCCATGTTAGTTTTCATGGATAGTATTATTCACGCACATATACAAAGGCAAAGAGCGAAATTGTATCAATTTTCAAATTGATAATTCAGAAATACTATACCACTTTTTGGACTTTTTTTTACATACGCGCCATCTACGGGATACGTACAACTTACTATCAAGGTTCAAAATTACAAAAAGTCTACTAATTAACAGAGTTAATGTCGACAAATTTGTATGAAAATCGCACAGGGACATCCACCTTAATACACATTGCGCTGTAACTTTGTAAATTGGGGAGCGTATT
>JALPQI010025138.1:0-12517 GCA_025490895.1 Thaumatotibia leucotreta
TTTTCTAGAACGTTAGGAGGCTACGCGGCGGTGGGCGGGTGACGTCACTATTGTGTGCTACTTGCATCAGCCAAGGTAATGTTTTCTAGATGGTTTTGTCGTAGAAAGGGCGCTGACGTCACCATTGTGTCTCATTTCTAGAGTAAATCCATAAAAATATAAAGAAAGTGACAATTTTATCATCAATCATGACTCAAGTGTAGGTTAAATTATATTTAGACTAATGTATATAGTAAGATAAGGTATCATTTTGATATAGATTGCAGTTAATTTGTACCATGAAAAAACACGCTAATCTTGTGGAATTGCTACTTATATATTTGTATGATATGTAGGGGTCGGAACTATGGGTGCAAAACTTTAACAAAACTTTAAAATTGACATATGGGAACACTATAGCCAAGGTAAATACGAATATTATTGAAAAATCTGTATCCAATTTTATTCCCTATCTCGGAATCTTCAACTTACAATGTGTGGGTGTGTAGATATGTATATTTTATGGATGTAAGTCAAGTCCACTTGACAAGTTCTGTTAAAGTTTTGCACCCATAGTTCCGATCCCTTAATCACGTCATACTGTATAGGGGGAGGGGGGGGTCAAGAAAAAATCACCAATTATCACCATAGGGGATGGGGGGGTCATCGGACAAATCACGTGTAATTTTTTGTTGCTCTCGAATCTGCTGAACAGCATTATAGCCAATAAAAAATCTTTACTTTTTTATAAAACACTTTTTAAATACTAAGTTTTGAACATTTACCTCGTATGTGGCAAAAAAGTACGTAAATTCAAGTGCTATTTAAAGGACTACTTAAGTTGGCAAAAAATTACACGTCATATTGGCTAGGGGGGGGGGGGGGTCCAGAGAATATCACCAAATATCACCATGGGGGGTGGGGGGGTCTAAAACAGGCCAAAATTGTATGACGTGATTAATGGACAAGCCCTAATGATATGACATGACTCACATGACATGACCCATGAGAGACCTTGGATACTTTTTTAAATACCTATGTATCTTAAGTACTGTTGCGTAAAATACTGTACATTTATAATAAATATTTGCATTAATTATTTAGCAAGGGCATTTATTTGTGAATAGTGATGAGAATGATAAGCGGTAAAAAAAAGAGCTACAGTTGTTTCCTGTAGAAAGAATCGAAGTGCAGCTATTTATGTATACAGGGTGTTCGTTTCGATATGCTATAAATAAGACAGGTTACTTGGGACATTAATAGAAGTTGTCTGGTATACAGGCTTTTGGAAAATTCGATAAAAAAGATTTTTTTTTGTTTTCATACATAATAAATGAAATGGTAAGTGTGAGAGAACCTTAAGAATAAAATAAAAGTTAATCTCAGGTAACTGACGGCACATGTCAAAATAAGTAACATTAGAATGTAATAAAGGTTGCAATACACATGTTCAGTGATTAAACTTATTTTTTTAATAACTCAATAACAGTAAGAGTTAAAACACTAGTTTCTTAGAGAAATTAGTTATATTTGACCTAAATAAGCTTCCGTTAAAGTTATAGCATATGAAGAAAAACACGCTGTATAAGTAGGTATGTATAGCACCTAGTACCCAGAGTACCTAAGCTTTGCTTAGTTTGGGGCCAAGTTTATCTTGTGTATGATTGTCCCCCGAACATAAATTTGCTTATTAAGTGAAGGATGACGTCACGATTGTGCCCCACTTGCATCAGACGAGCGACTGGCAAGCGGACTAAGCCGTGTTAGTCACGGGTCAAAGCGCGTTGCGTGTTTTCCGGCCTTACGTCTTCCTACGGACTTTCCTTTATTTATACTTTATTGACTATTTAGATATGTTAATCGGTGTTTAAATAAATAGGTATTTCATTTGAATTGCGACTTGATGAATTGTTAATCTTATTATGATGAATAAATAAACATTCTTGTTATTGTTAACAAGTCAGCATAAATAGAATCTACTAACAAGAACCTACTTACGTAGGTATGTCCTAGTACCATGCTGGGTAAAACATATTGCATTCATTTTTTGCACTTTGAACTTAGTAACAAAGTATCTTTCAAAGCTAACTAAGGCATAAAGGTCAACCGAGATAAGATAAGCAGCATATTAAACCTAGAATGTCTTCTTGATATTACCAATATGACCATAGAAATAAATTATCCAAAATGAATTCCAACGATTTATGAAGAGGAAGCGAAAGAAATCGATCGCATTTACGGCCTAGCCACAACTTTGAGGGATTTAATAACTTGGAGCAAGAGACTTAATATCGAAACTCCCTCTAGTACCTACATTTTTCCGCCCATGGTCGCCTTAGACCAATCTTGTAGAGTTGAGAGACAAATAAAACATTAAAGACGCACGCCATACTATTGCCTATCTAAACCGGTCCTGAATTTTAGTTGACAAGGTGTCACCCCCTCTTCATAATTCCCCTAATGCGTCACTTCATTGAACAATTATTTTTGGGGGCATTTTTGAGCTAGAGTTAGATGTCCATGTTATATCGCACAGCTAGATCAAAACAGTATTAATTCAGTATCTGTGTTTTAGCTAAGGGTATATTCGTAATCTATAAAGTTATCTCAAATTTACTCATAATTAAAAAATACATACATTTTGAGTTAATACTGTTTTGAACTAGGTGTGCAATATATGGTCGCAGAGTGTAAAGAAATGTCACTTACATCTTGAGCCGCTCCTGAACAGCCTGCATCAATTTCTTTGAAGAGCGAGTCGGCAAGCTGATGCAAGGTGTCGAGGTACTCTTCAGACTCAAGGTGTTCGAGGAGGTCTGCGAGAGGAGACACAGTGCCAGCAGCAAGCGTGCCGCGCGCAGTGCCTGGGGAGGCCCCTCCTGCTGCCGAGGAGTAGACTCTGCCGGTCCCCGGGCCCCCGAGACACTGCGCTCCGCGCGCAGTTCTGCGTTCTCGCTTAGCAGACGCTCGTTTAGCGCCTTTAGGCTTTCCACCTAGACAAAAATAAGAATTCGACTTAATAAGGAGTTAGAAAACAGCAATTTGTTTTATAATTAAACAAATTGATGTTGGTGTTACTTTTTTACAATGCGGATAATCCCACAATGCCGTAGCAGATGTGCTTACCATAGAAAAAATCAACTGCGAAAGACTCTGGTTGAGACTCTCTGACAACCAGTCTTTTTCGCAGTTGATTTTTTCTATGGTAAGCACATCTGTTACAACATTGTGGGATTAATAAGGAGTTGTTCGCCTCCAAGGCACTTGTTAGTCTTAACAATTCTGGTTCAGAAAAAAATACAACAAGTGGGTCAAAGATCATATCCAGTGTGTCCAGTGATGCTGTTGAATTAAGGGTGTATTGAAATAAAACTATGAAAACAGATAAACTTGCGTATATTAATTAACTTTAACTTCATTCCGACCATACGACACTTTATAGGGTTCGTGGTCTGGGGGTGACTGACAATGGAGGAAATTTGATAGATCTACTTCCATCAAAATAAGAAAGATAAGTACAATAGGTACTAGGTAACAACCCACAAAGAAAAAGGGTTAATCACTAAGTGTTAATCTATTTTAATATGTAAATTCATTAATTGATTGTTAATTTCATATATGTTAAATTTAGAGGGACAGATCATTGGAGAAATTTCTGACTGGAGAAAATCAGTATTTTATAAATGTTTAGATTTTATGTGTTTCCCCTTTGCACTTCTTTAGACATGGTCTTTCCATGGACCCTTCATTTGTCACTTATATAAATAATGCTCATAGTGATAATGATTACTTATACAAGAACAAACACATTGCAAAACAGTTGTTGCCAAACAATTCCGGTGATTGTTTGGTACTTGCATAAATTACTTGTTTATCATCATTGGTATACATACTGATATTCTGTGAAAAAATGCAGTGCTTATGCAGTGGTAGGTATGTATTGTATTGGTGTATTTGGGGTGACCTAAATGTGATAGATATTTATAAATATATTATTTATTGATAAAGTTTATGTGATTAGACTGATTGGCCATTATCAATTTATCATTGATTAGTGTAACTGTTATCTGCTCAAATAATAGGAATTATGGGTCGGAAAATTGTAACAAAAATAGTCTTTCCTGTGATTAGTATTCACAGCTTATTGCAGCATAAATATAATTATCTAAGAGGAAACTCAGGAACCGCTATATGCGGAAAAATTTAATGAAAAGACTTCCTTAACTTTTGCAAATTACACACGAAAACTGCGAACTTTGCGGCGTATGAACTTGATGTTGTAATTGATAATACTTATAAATCGTGTAATATACAAACCTCACTGATCAGCCTGTCATTCCTGTCCACCAACTCTTGGATCTTGGACTCCATCTCATCCATTTTCGCCTTCTTTCGGTCGCGGGAGGTTTGCGCCGCCACACGGTTCTTCAGTTTTCTGCATCATTATATTAATATTAATAATACCCGTGGAATTCAACAAGTCACGCCAAGGTGACTTTTCTATCAATACCTTAAGAATAAATAATTACACTTTAATCAATACTGAGTTGACAACTTGACATTAAACAAAATAAAAGGACATTGAAATCTTTATTAGGTATTATTAGTAATTTTTCGTGATAATGGCGTCATGAAACTCATTAATGCACTTTCCTGTCCTAGTTATTTTATCTATCCCTTATCTCAAATGTGAAACGGGCTGTAGTTACTAGATTTCATCACACATAACGGTTCACATAGCCCAGGGCAATGTCCCCGGCGCTAATGCGACAAACTGCCCGCTAAGTAACGCTAACCACGCAAGCAAAATACAGAAGTCAATGCACTCACTTTCTTTGCATCTTCTCCTCCCATGATAGATGGTCTAGCCGGCGCTTCCGCGACGGGGCGGGCGACGCCGGCTCCAAAACCACCTTCGTATCCTCATCCACCGCCAGATAGTTGTTCGGAACCGTGATGATAATTGGAGCACTCATCTTGAAGCTCACGCTATTCTTCAAAACAAAACACTCTACAACTTGATCTTACTATGACGGTCGCATGCTACTGCGAATTGCTTGCTTGAAAAGCATTAGAATCACCTCACTTTGTTAGAAGTTGAGTAACTAGCCGAATGTGCGTCTTTCATGTTTAGGAGCTCGGTTTGCACTGTTCGTTCGAGAAACTGCGTCGTGGATATACGTGATTGGCGGAGAGTTATCAGGGGGCGGAATCGACGCGTTGACAATATTTAACGACGAGGATAGCGAGATGCAATTTAGATTAGTTAGAATGAGATAGCTGAATCGGTTTGTGACGTATACATTCCTCCCTACCACGACATTATTTTATAAATACGTTGATGACTAAAAGTATCTTGGTACCGGCAATAATTATGCCGGCGCGCGGCGCGGCAGCGGTGAAATAAAAATATTCGTTAAAACAAAGCAAACATACCGGAGAAATGTATTGTACCAACTAGGTATAGGCTATCGAAAAATTAGTCATTATAGTATATTCAAGGTCATTAGTGCAATTACATAATTAATTGCCTTTTCCTTAAATTAGAATACTATTGTAATTAGTATTTTATATATTTTAATAGTTTACTACTGCATTATGGACTATAGCTATAGACTATTATCAATTTAACATTGTCCATACAAACTGTATACTTATCTATACTTCCTAGCAGTGAAACACCGTATACTTACTATTATTTAACGAGTGAATCATCATCATTATCATACTAGTGGAAAGACGTAACTTTACCAAAACTTTACCGGATTTATATCCAAACACCGTAGACATACATAGGTTTTAAACATGGCAAAATACTTAGGTTCGTATTTCGTATTTATAAAACATCTTAGGTACCTACAATATATAATTTTTGACAAAGAAAACTTTGAATCGTTTCTATTGTTAACCAACAAAAGCTGGTATAGAACCAAAAAAAGTGTTCGGCTTTGAAAGGTTCACTCAGGGTTGTTCACTTATGGGGGTTTCAAATGAAACATAATTTAAATTAGCCGCCCTATTTCATTGACAAGTTGGTTTGCCAGTCTGAAATTTATTGACTAAAAGAAAAAATCGGCGCTGAAAACGGTGTCTCAAATAATATATCTCTTGCTGTCAAATTTAGAAAAAAATTGAATGTCAGCTGTCAATTCTGTCATTAAATTTCGGATAATGCTTTTCTTGCTGCTATGCATTAAAGACAGACAGTTTTAAATAAAATTAAAATAAAAGCATCAACAGATTAAGAACTAAGTTATTGAAAATACACTTGAAGTCATCGACGATGGCTTCCACTAGCTCTGAAAATCAGTCCACAATAGCACAAAAGACATGGGTAATGGCCAACAGCATCGAAACCGTGTCCAGTGTTGACGAAATATACCGCTACGATAAAAAACAACAGCAGGACATCCTTGCCGCTAAACCATGGGAGAAAGAGTAAGTTTATAATACTTTACGGAATATAAGCTGAAACATTCAAAATGTAACTTAAAACATACTTTTATTTCAGTCCACACTTCTTCAAAGATATCAAGATATCTGCCTTAGCTCTGTTGAAAATGGTGATGCACGCTCGCTCCGGAGGGACTTTAGAAGTTATGGGACTTTTATTAGGTAAGACAAACATTATGGAAGTTAATTTTTTTGTCTTTTGTGTGATACTGAGGTTATTTTTTTGTATGTTGCAGGTAAGGTAGATGCAAACACTATGATTGTGATGGATTCATTCGCGCTGCCTGTCGAAGGCACCGAGACACGCGTCAACGCACAGGCACAGGCTTACGAATACATGACAGCATATATTGAGGCAGCCAAACAGGTAATTTAATTACTGCATATGTTGCAAATTATGAAAACATTATAATATGGTAAAATTAGCCTCTAAACTAGTATCATATTGTCTTACATAATTAGCAAACTAGATATATACATTACATTAGTTATAATTAGTATAAATTAGAAACAAAAATTACTTAAGAGATGAAATTTATTGTAATCTGTTTTATTTACAGGTTGGCCGCCATGAAAATGCTATTGGCTGGTACCACAGTCACCCGGGCTATGGTTGCTGGCTGTCTGGCATTGATGTCTCCACACAGATGCTTAATCAGAACTTCCAGGAGCCATTTGTGGCTATTGTTATTGATCCTGTCAGAACTATTTCAGCTGGCAAAGTCTGCCTTGGTGCTTTTAGGACATATCCAAAGGTAGGTCCTAGTACCTATTTTTCTTTTGATTGCATTTACAGATGGATTGAACATTGACAGGCTTGGTGTACTATCTCAGTATGTAGGCTTATGTTGCTTCAACAGGGCTATTTCAAGGTTTTTCTAAAAAACCGGTTCCAATCCCTGTCCTAAGGTTGCCTAGGGAAGGTGCTTTCCATGAGGCATTATACCTTGTCTTGTCAGGAACGAGATGGCTATGACAGCTCTACCTTAAAAATATATGGAAAGTGAGAAATTTGTCTAGGAATACAAATACTAAGTTATAAAATTAAGATACACGAAAAATTGTATTCCTAACTTTCTTACAAATATGCAAAGAATGGCATCACTTACCCAACATTCATGACCCAAACAATCCAACACTATATTGACAAAACTCCCCATTGTGTTGCCTTTAGTTTTAGGATTGTGTTTTATGCTGTTATTTTTTACTGAAGTGTGCAATAAAGTGTTGCTATTATTACTTTATGTAGGTTATCGAATGTGCTGTTATGAAATCAAGCATAAGCTAATTTAACTTATATTAGCTCTATTGTCATAACAAGCAATGCAAATATTGCAATTAAATTTTGAGTGTGAACAAGCACTAATAAAATTAGTAACATTTTTGACTGTACAGTGTATTATGTTTTTCTTCAGTTACTTAAAACTCTACATAGACTACATAGACAATATAAATAATTTCCCACACTGATCCTAGTTACATATTTAATTACAGGGCTACAAACCAGCAAATGAAGAGCCATCAGAATATCAAACAATTCCACTCAACAAGATTGAAGATTTTGGCGTCCACTGCAAGCAATACTACTCCCTGGAGGTGTCCTACTTCAAGTCTTCCCTGGACCGGAGACTGCTAGACTCACTGTGGAATAAGTACTGGGTCAACACGCTCAGCAGCTCTAGTTTGATTACCAATGCTGATTACACAACAGGACAGATATTTGATTTGTCTGACAAGTTGGAGCAGAGTGAAGTCTGCTTGGGTAAGCTGTTTGAGTTCTTGCACAATTTTTAATCACTGAAGCTATACATAAGAATGTCCATTACTAAATGACATTGTTCTAATACTTCTGGAAAAGCTGGAAAAACGATGTTGGGTCTGGAAATGTTTCTGAACTTGGCAGTATATTCTTGAGCTTTACAGATTTTATCATAATAGCGGCCATACAAGGAAAAAGTTTTTCATGATGGACTTTTTTGTGGAATGCACCTTATCTTTTACAGCTTTTGGATAAGTTTACTACTCTTTCTTAAAAAGGGTTGACCTCCCTTGCAAAATACTTACACTACAAATTTTAAGGTTTACACCATTTTACCTCGCACTTTGATTTGGCGAACAACAAAGTGTAATTTCCTCTTTATATTCAAAGTTGTTGGTTGTTATTATCATTTTCGTTTATTCAGTACCATTATTCTTTAATTCCAGGTCGCGGTGGCTTCATAGTCCCAGGAGCGGACCCGCACGAGAAACGCACCGAGGACAAGCTGGGCAAGGCCACGAAGGACGCCTGCAAGACCACCATCGAGGTCATCCACGGGCTCATGGCGCAGATGATCAAGGACCGTCTCTTTAACGGCGTCAGCGGCCGCCCTGGACCTGCCACGCCTATGATTGAGGACTCCTAAGTCTAAGGACCTGGCCTAATACCGCGAACCTCGAAATTTGTAAAATTCGATGATTAACACGTTCGCCTCCGGTACTGTTTCACTAAGTCCTCATACTATACCGATCGAAATTTTCTTATTAGAACTCCTATGCCAGTGACACGCATGTGTGACCGAAATGATTGTACTCCTATCCCGACGACACAACACTTGTGTCAAAAATGTTCGTATTTCTATGCCACTGGCATAGGAGTAAGAACTTAACACGTTCGCCTCCGGTACTGTTTCACTAAGTGCTTATACTATGCCGATCGGAATTATCTTATAGAAATCCTATGCCAGTGACACGCATGTGTGACCGAAAAGATTGTACTCCTATGCCGGCGACACAGCATTGTGTCAAAAACGTTCGTATTTCTATGCCACTGGCATGGGAGTGAGAACTTGATTAATGCTAGTGGCATAAGAATAATATTACTTTGATCACGTATGTGTGTCACTGGCATAGGAGTACAGTTTTTTCGGTCACATATGCGTGTCACCGGCGTCGAACGTGTTAATTTATGCTAGTGGCATTGGAGTAGAGTTATTTTGAGCATGTATGTGTATTTGTCACTGGCATAGGAGTCAGAATTTTTTGATCATAGACGCTGTGTCATCGGCGTCGAACATGTTAATCTTTGTCACGCTAATGACGCTTTCATTATTGACAGAGATGAGCCGTCGAAAGTTGCGGATTTCGAAGTTCGCCATAGGACCGCTGTTTCATCATTCCCGAATAAAATATATCTGTCAATTAAATGTCCTTTCTTTTAGGCCTGGGGAAAAGGATAGTGATAATTTTATCTGACAGATTTATCCGGGGACTGTAAACATTTTTACAGATATTTATGACGTGCATTCATTAGTGATTGTACATAAAGTACAGTCGCCATCAGATTTATACCAGAGCGGCCAGGATGCTCACAAATATCCAGCACGTCTCTATTGTCATAATGTTAGTGTATGTCCAGATATTGTTGAGCGAGGCCGTTCCGATATATCTGACGGCGACTGTACTATGTAATTGTAAGTGATACAAACTGGCGTTCGAGATATTCTAGGAGTTGCAAATGAGCTTTAGATGGTGATCAAGTCAGTGGATATCTCTAAAGCCATTATTGAATAGTTTGGAAAATCAAGGCACGTGAGATATATGGGCGTGCCTTCCTGCCAGAAGACTTCAATGTGATTTTTGTAACAAAAACTTAATAAATATAATACAATTGCAAACTGGGTTTTGAATAAAACAACACATTGATTATATAAACATTTTCAAATATTTATTAACCAATTTACATAAAATCATTATAATCATATATGTACATCTTTCACATAGCTTTAGTTATACACAAAATCATAACATCTCACGTTGTGGAGGGCCTTCTATTTAATCAGATATAATAAAACAAGCACCAAATTACATTTTATAAACTTTTGCCAAGCTCTGTTTATTATGTAGTGGGAAATAATACCTATATGTATAATTATACTCCATGATTATAGTAATCGAACCGTGGAATAGATCCATCTGTTACAATTTTAAATAATTATTATCTTAGCTAAATATTTCATTTATAATGTGCTGGTTAGGGGTTAATCATAAACATAAATAGGATGAAATAAAATTAATACTAGTGCCTAATTAACGTTAAAATATCCCAAGAGAACCAAGACGGGAATATTATAAATGTGAATGCAATCGATTACAAGCCATCTTATTTACAACATCCAGAATATGGAATCCTCTGCGTGGCTTACAAAAACAACTAATCTATTTAACGCAACGAGTCTCATACACAATCTACTCTTAAATAACGAAATGCATCGGGAACTCAGACTAAACTATGGCCCATTCATTCCTAGTTGTCTTATTAACAACTTTCTAACCTAAAAGTGCAATTTTTGCTGACGAAAACGACTATTTCCCTGATTAACAATATACTTCTATAGCAAACAAAATTGTACATACCTACTTAAGGCCTTAAACGGAACAAAAATCACGATCGCGTCAATTGTGTTACGAAAGTTACTGGTACAAGTACAACAAACTATACCTGGGTCGCATTTTATAAACTTACAATTTACAATTTCGCTGTTTGCCTCTCTTTCTAGCCAATATGTGCGTGCGTTAGAGAGGCAAACAGCGAAATTGTAAATTGTAACTTTATAAAACGCGACACAGTATGAAAAAGGAGCCAAATTTTAAAAAATTAAGTGCATGTGTTGATCGCTCACAGAAACTTCACTCTCAAAAGTTGTTACACTAAATTGAAATTTGGAAAAAAAAATTGTGACGTAATATTTTGTTTCCATTAAAGGCCTTTAACTATATACAATTTTTTTGCAATCGACCCATATGGCAATCCCATGGGAAAGTTATAACTTCGCCGGGAATACGCTTTCAAATATTTTGGTATAGGCAAACATGACAGTTTTAGAGTTTATGTATTTGAAGAGAAGTTGTTTAAATAAGAAAACAAGGGATGAACAGGCTGTAGGCATTCGAGTTCGTTCGAATAGTGAAGACAAGCGAAATGTATTGGCGTGCCTCCGTGCCACATGACTTCACTTTCCGCATCTACCACTCAACGTATGCTAGTTCAATAAATAAACACGAGTGCGAAATTTTAAATCAATGACTACGTTTTTAACCGAAGGGATATTTTAACTCGTATCCTAAGTGCTTTATCACACGTAAATTATCATAGTAGTTGAATTTAAGTACAATCCATTGAGTGTCCGTTATCAGTTATCACGCTGTATGTCGGCACAACAGGAGTTAGCATTCGTCACACGTACATATAATATTCTCTTAAACATAGACAAAGCAATACAGAAACGGTGTGTAAAATATTTTAACTGGAAAATTCTCACTTAAAGCAGATGACATTATACCCACAGCTATCGAATTTACAGCAATAGGATTCTACAGAACTTCACGTATCTTTGTATTAACTACATTGTCTATGCATAACTAACAATATAAGCAGTGAATCTGTAACGGGATTGATTACGCATCATTTATTTCAGACCGGGGTTATATCAGTTTGAGATTGAACTAATACTGATAGTCAGAACATAGCAAAATGTTGTCTTTTAAAATAAGTGATCACATAATAATTAATAAAGTTTTACAAAGTCATTGCGACCGAATCCAACTGCGGGAAATATCGTACCATAGACTACCGAGCACATTTCTGCATTTATCTGTTAAAACCATCGGTCTAAAATACTGGACGTACAGATGTGGTGCAAAATCCTTTCTCTTCGGCTTTTCAAGGAAACTCCCGAATTAATCTCCCTGTCTCAATTAGCTTCAGTGCAGTACTGATGTTCATTGTGACAGCAATATGAATTCGGATGTTTCCGTGAAAAGCCGAAGACAAAGGATTTTGCACTACATCTGTACTTGAGATAGTATGATACACTTTTGGGACGTCAATTTGTAGGTGGTGCATACACTAAATACAATTTCATTGGTGGGCGAACAATACACTCGTATACGGAGTTACCCCGCGGTTAGATTTGGCCTAGTTTCATTTTAGGTATAGGGCAGTAACGGAAAAAACTCCTAAATCCTACTTTTGATATATTCACATTTAACAATGATTCGAGTTTGCTAACCAAACAATATCCATACACCCTCTTTTTAAACTTAA
>JALPQI010025140.1:0-14770 GCA_025490895.1 Thaumatotibia leucotreta
GTGGGGTTAAAAAAATACTTACAATCAATTAAACGGTTGCTGCTTTTATTAAAAAAAATGTCTACACTGACTATGCTGTTGCTGATTATATTTTTCTTTTATGTCTAGGGATAAAAATAATGTTAATGGCGTTATTGGACAATTAAGCTACTACCAAAGCCCAGATTAAAATGCGATATGAAACCAGTAAAACAAACAACAATTCATCATAAATTTAAGAGTCAAACTCTTGTCGGCGTAACTGATGAATGTAACTGTATCCATCTAACTCTGTCTAAAGCCACCTCCTTGACTTCTTTATACGACACAACGTCTACTTTCTCTTTTATTTGTTTCATGTAAATTCCTCTATGTCTCCTTCTTCCTCGCTTTCCTTCAATTTTCATTCTATTATGTTTTTTTATCAAAGCGTCATGTCGTATAAGGTAACCAAACATTTTCCCTCTCCTATTTTCTATTATCTTTAGCAAACTCCTTTTTTCATTCACTCTTTTAAGTACTTCTTCATTTGTGATATTTTTTGTCCAACTTATCTTCTCCATTCATCTCCAGCTCCACATTTCAAATGCTTCCAGTATCTCTCTGTCCTTTTTCGTCATGGCCTACGCCTGACACCCATAAAATGCTATACTCCAGATGAAAGTTTTGATGAGCTTCTTACAAACAGCAATTAATAATGACATCTTTATTATATAATATATTTCTTTCAATAATATCCTCTAGATGCAATGTAAGGTACATTTACTCTCATTTAGTATTATTTTTCCTTATAATTACCAACACATACATATTAACTACTAAATTAAATATGATAGCATGCTTTTAGAATACTAATAATCACGAATCTTTACCTTTTGATTTTTATAAAACCTATAGACACAACTTAATATCTTTTACACTCACATAGCATTTCTTTCTTTTTTAAATTACCAACATATAATTATGTAGATATTAATTAAATACTAAATGGAGTAGAAGATTTTTAAAATACTTAATCATTAAATTAAATTCATGTTTAAAACGCACATAACCAAAAAATATAACTGTGCGTACTGTGAATTAAAAATGTCGACTGAAATTGAACGTAAATTTATACACATTATACACAATGTCTCCCATTTTTATCACATTATCTGTCTATACTTTTCAATTCACACTTGCAACATAGGTACGCCAGTATACAGGTAAGTATACATAGATTTAGAATGATGATCATTCGCTTCTATACTGTAGTTTTAATAACGCAATAACTGTTCATTTTTACTTTATAATTGGATAATGACAATGAATCATTACTATCGTATAGGTACACAGTACGTAAGCAATTTTGAAATAATAAAATAACTTAGCGAGCCTATAAGCCATAATTTGTACATTTCTTGGGGCGTATAAGTCAAAAAGTTTTGTTATCATAGGGCGTAAGAGGCGCAGCATGCCTACTACGTTACGGCGTATGAGTCATTTTAAAACGTACAATGCAAGGATACGGGCGTATAAACCAAATTTAGCCTACTAGAGTCATACTACCTAAATTAAGTAGCATAATTTCTACGTCGTATGAGCTTGTTTAGTTTTGTATTATAAACATTTTATAACAACTTTGTTATAAGACCTCTTTATTTTTTTTATTTCTGAACTTATTACCTAAATAAACAAAAAATTGTGTAAATGTATCAAATACGCCTCTTGCTTTTAAAAAATCTCCTAGAAATACGTGGGTCGTATATGCCCTAAATTGTCGAATTTCGTTGTTTTAACTACACATATCGATAGAGAAAAAAAAACTGAACAAAACTGCATTCAAAACTCATTTTGGCCAAAATGGCGTTTACGCCCTTTGAGCCTAAAGGTATCGATATATTCCTAGTTGCCAGATCTCTACTATCTAAGGTACCTATTAATAGTATCAGCAGGAGAGTACCTATAGACGCTACTATGCATAACTATATTGCATATTACAAACAAAATCCTTGATCTAGAATAAGTATAAGTAGTAACAATTGCACTAAAAACTTGAAAATAAAATAAGTAAAAAAAGTTTTAAGTTAAACGGTTTTTATTGCACCAAAAACTAGAAAATAAAAATTAGTTACTGGCGGAGATGAGATGATATTTTCTGTACATTACTCACGTGGAACTATTATCACTGTAGTTTTCCAGAGTCGGATGTTAAAAGCCATGTTTAGCCTCTATGTCAGTGGATTAAGCGTTTAATGGGAAACTTTTACCAAACTAAAATAAAAACGTGGGGCGTTATTATAAAGAAACATACAAGCTCAAAATATGTTATTGTAGCTTTAATTTTGGATTTAATCATCCATCTGTTCCAACACTTCTACAGAGGAAAATAGCTTGAATTCATTACACTAGATATCTATAGTGACTTAATGACAATTGCGTACGCCCCACGTTTTTATTTCAGTTTGGTAAAAGATTCCGATTAAACGCTTAATCCACTGACATAGAGGCTAAACATGGCTTTTAGCATCCAACTCTGGAAAACTACAGTGATAATAGTTCCACGTGAGTAATGTAGGTACAGAAAATATCATCTCATCTCCGCCAGTAACTAATTTTTATTTTCTAGTTTTTGGTGCAATAAAAACCGTTTAACTTAAAACTTTTTTTACTTATTTTATAACCTATACAGCCAATATTTTGTCAGCCTCCATAGCCTAGTTGGTAGTGACCCTGCCTACGAAGTAGGAGGTTCCAGATTCGTAGATTCTACCTAGACCAGATTCTTAGCGAGGGCATTGTTTGTGTATTTATTTATCATAAATATTTTGTTCCTTGGTCATGTCATGGCTGTCTAAATATGTATTTAAGTATCTATATTTATCTATTACATATATCGTCGCCTGGTACCCGCAGCATTTATGCCACGGCACACGCCTTAATTGAGCTTACCGTTGGACTTCGTCAACTTGTGTAAGATGTCCCAAGATGTTTATTTATTTTGTTTGTACAGGGTGATATCGACAAGATACGCAACGAATACGTTCGCGGTAGCCTCGGAGTACGTGATATTGCCGATAAGCTGCAGGAAAGTCGACTGAGAGGGTTCGGACACGTAAAGAGAAGACCTCCTGAGTACGTCGGGAATATTGCTATGGATCTGCAAATTACCGGTTCTCGAAGAAGAGGAAGACCAAAGATGAGATGGGCAGATACCATAGCAAAAGACATGAGAGCTTGCGACGTTACAGTAGACGGCACGTCCGATCGTGCGAAGTGGAAGGAAAAGACAGGAAAAGCAGACCCCACAATCAGATGGGAACAATCATGCTGAGGAGAGAGAGAGAGAGAGAGAGAGGGTGATATCTGAGTCGTGGCCGTTTTAGCGATACCTTGGTTGTCACCAACGTTAAAGTTGCTCCACGTGACCGTCCCTAGTGCACCTGGTGCTTAGACAAGTTGCCAATCGCTAACGCTTAGTCGTCAATCTTAAACGAAAGGCTAACTGTCTTTGTCGCACAAATATGAAAGAGTGACAGAGAGGGAAAACTACGGTACGGTACTAAGCGTTAACGATGGGCAACTTGGCTAAGGATCCTGTTCACTGCTGCTCCACAACCCAAATCCACTCCGAAGCTGGAGGTTCCGGGTTCAAATCCCAGCGAGGGCATTATTTGTGTATTTATTTATCACAAATATTTGTTCCTTGGTCATGCCTGTCTATGTATTTAAGTATCCATATGCATTAGGAGGTTCCAGATTCGAATCTTAGCGAGGGGCGAGGGCATTGTTTGTGTATTTACTTATCACGAATATTTGTTCCTAGGTTCATGGCATAGCTGTCTAAGTATTTATGTATCTATCTATTACACATATATATCGTCGCCTGGTACCCACATCATTAAAAGCCTTAATGGAGCTTACTGTGGCACTAGGTAGATTTGTGTAAGATGTCCCAAGATATTTATTTATTTTATTTATAAGTATACGGGTTTTCAAAAATTCCCTTCAACACCTCTCTTCTGCCTCTGCTGTCACTGCTTACCATTAGGCGGGCTGTATTATTGTTTACCACCTAAAAAGCTATGACGCTTGTCACACCAGCTATGCTATTCTCTTATTCACACATTCGACGCTGCGTTCGTCAACGAGCTCGACGACGAGACAGCCTTCACTTCGACGGAGACCGCAGCGCTGCGAAAAACGGTATTCACTAACGTAGAACAGCTCGTCGTCGAACTGTAGGCGGTAACTCTCGACGCAGTGTAGTTCCAGCTCACGCCGCATTCGTCGCCGAGTGCTAGTGTCGTTTGAACTGCATTAGTGAATACCATTTTTAGGCTCGACGCTGCCGCAACGCTGTTAGCAAGGCGGTTTCCTTAGTGATTAACACTGCAGCATTTCCGTGTCTCTTACCTACTTATTGCAGTAGTCGTACCATGACTTCGCAAGTATCGGTAACGTTAGGATTTTCTCGATACGTAAATCAGGACATGGCGCTCGCTCCAATATGTCAGTGCGAGCGCGATACAATGCTTTACGTATCGAGTGAAACCTCAAGGTGGATTAGATGAGACGAGCGAGTGCTCATTCTATCCCCCACTCTACGAAATTCATCCGTTACACAAAACGTGATTCGTTGATTTCGTAGATTAATTACAGAATAATTTACAATTACCTATTAGTTTACAATTCGTTAGCAGATATCACCACAATATTCTAAGATTTGAACGCAACAGACAGCAATGTTTTACATTTCGTTGCCATGGCAACGGCGGCTCAGCGCGCCTGCGCGCGGACTTAGCGTATTCACGTAGGCATGCTGTGTGGTAGGTCACCACAGAGGATATAATGAGCATTCGCTCGTTTGGTCTGAATCCACCTTAACGTATCCTTTACTTTCCAATTCATGGTACGGCTACTGAATTACACAGTCACCGCTTAGCTACGCTCGAGTGCTACGTCGTAGCTTACCTACATAATTAGATTTGTAGCCAAAATGATTCGTAGAGGTTTGACATAAGCGTGACGATGACGACAACGTGTCACTTAGGCTTCATCATATCAGCCGTAAGACGTCCACTGCTGAACAAAGGCCTCCCCCAAAGATTACCACAATGACCGGTCCTGCGCCACCCGCATCTAACGGACTCCTGCGACATTTACCAGGTCATCAGTCCATCTTGTGGCCTACCCAAGCTGCGCCTTACGGTACGTGGCCGCCACTCGAGAACTTTTCCGCCCCAACGGCTACTTAGCCTTATAGAAACTATTTTGAACATAATCGGCACACCATTTTTTGACCGGGAACCCTACATTGGCTCGACATGGGTTTAGCTGGGTTTTATCCGTACGAGTATATGGCTTACATAATTATAATTTGCTAGGATAAATTAAGGTAACGCGTTTATCGCACAAATAACAAGGTTTATTAACGGCGGCACAAATAAAGAACTAAATTAATTGCTGTTTTATTTAACTTAATTATTTTAAGTAGGTACAATCAATATCCATAGGTAATTAGTCTGATGGCAATTGGATATAGCTTTCGCTTCACAATCGTGATTAGGTCGAAAAAGCATCTGCACTGAGATCCGCAGGCATTATATAGCTTTGGTCCCTAAGGCAGGTAGCAGGTGCAATGGAGGGGTAGCTCGATAGGCTGGCGGGGCTTGGCTGGCTAAGCAGGCTGGCTAAGGCTGGCTAAAGCTGGCTGTGGCTGGCTGTGGCGTATTGTAACACTTATTAAGTATCTTTAGTTCTTATTTGAAAGACAAACGGGTCTTAATCGCGTAAACTTACGTTTAATTATAACGGGCATGACGTTACATCCGTGGTCGCAGGTAGAGGGGAGTCTGGATATAATTAAACGTAAGTTTACGCGATTAAGACCCGTTTGTCTTTAAAATATGAGTGGTACCTAATCGTGAAAGTTTAAATCAATATATCTTCAGTTCTTCACGATATGATTACCTACATAAAAGCGTGTGCTGTTTGGTTTTTCACGTATAGCGGCCATTTTTCACAAAGTTTGCCTCCCTCCTTACCAACTCTTTTTTTTATATTTGGAACCATTTTGGAACTTACATAATAGGTAATTATGATTTCCACTCAGAATCACGAGCTCTTTCGATCCTGATAGGAGAATTTTTTCACCCATTGTTTTTCCCCGTTCCGTTACCATTTTTTCACACATTTTGTATAGTGGTGATGGATGGAATTAAATGTTCGGAAACTGTATGTTTTGAGACGACATTTTGCAAAACAGCTAACGATTCTGAGTATAAATCATATAAAAATACATATGTTCCGAAAAAGTCACAGTGGGGTGGACAACTTTGAAAAAAAAGGCCTTTAGAGACCCGTATTGTACATCAAACCTCAAGTGCGTAAATATAAGAACAGCTTCTATCAATGACTTGCAATTACAAGACATATTGATCAAATTGGCCAATGAATAATTAATCAAGTCAAGCCACGTGGCCCAATCGACAATGTAGCCAACGCTTTAGGTACGAAATGACACTTCCTTACCCATAAACTCGTGATTTACGACCTTTTCAAAAGTGACATTAATTAGTAATGACTATTGATTGCTAATATATTTGCGGGTTTTCTTTATGTATGTAATAATGATTATATTACGTGACAAGTACAAGGTTTTTCGTTTATGTAATACAGTATTTGTCTAATTTATTTATTTATTTATTTATTTATTTATTTAATACATCTACAACTAACAGCTGACAAGCCAAAGCGTTACAGATGGTAAGATAAAAAACACTAAGCAATAATAAATTGATCAGCACAAGAAGCTTATGTTAAAAACATACATAATTATCACATTTATGTTACTGTTTCACAAAAACGCAAGAATTCTTTTTTAAGTTTGTCAAGGTTGTCCGCGAACAAATCGGAGCCTGGTGCAAAAAATAAAAATTTATTAAGCAGAATACGGGAGCGAACAATTGGAGAAAACTGGTGAGCCATCGTGCGGGATGCCTCATCCGCTAGGAGGCGATGGCAGCGACCACGCAAGTAGTTGTCAGGAACATAGAAGGTACACATCCTTGATAGTAAATCTGAGCAATCCGATTCTCCTCTCAAAATTCGAGATGCTTCACACATTAATTTGAGATTCCGCCTAATTTCTAGGGAATTGCAGTTTAGCATGCCAAGTAAGAATTTTGTGGGGTATAGAAAGGGGTAGTATCCGTATATTTTTTTGTACATAAACCGAAGAAATGTTTTCTGGACCTTTTCTAGGAGCAAGGTGTACGATTTTTCGTGTGGGTTCCAAATTGTAGAGGCCGATTCAATCTTACTTCTAATCAATGAAGTATACAATAGTTGCACTACCTGTGGGTCGGTGAAATCTTTGGCGTGACGGAATATGAAACCTAATTTTTTGTAGCAATTTGAGACCAGTGAAGTTATATGCTCGTTAAAAGTAAGTTTAGAGTCGAAAATTACGCCAAGATCTTTCATAGAGTTTACGCGTGTAAGTGGAGTTTGGTCTATCAAGTATGTGTTATGAACTGGAGACTTAGAACGGCTAAAAGTCATTGCACTGCACTTTGAGAGATTGAATAGCAATTTATTCCTCATGCTCCAACTGAGCAGGGCATTTATATCATCTTGTAATAAACCACAGTCCGAAAGGGAATTTATGCTACGAAATAGTTTTAGGTCATCGGCGTAGAGAAGGATTCGAGAATTGAGAACAACCTTTTCAAGGTCGTTAATCATCAAAATGAAAAATAACGGACCGAGAATAGAGCCTTGGCTGACTCCAGACCGGGTGTGATATGGTGGAGACACGTAGAAGCCATGACACACAAATTGTTGTCGGTTTCTGAAATAATCGGCAATGAGTCTAAGAAGTTTTGGTGTGAATCCTAACGGGGTAAGTTTTTCCAAAAGAATGTCATTATCAACGCGATCAAATGCTTTTTGGAAGTCAAAATATATAACATCGACTTGGGAACCTTGGTCTAGTGAATAGGAAATTGAATCTGTTAGTGATAATAAATTGGTATTAACCGAACGCCTAGAACGAAATCCATGTTGACTATCAGAAAGAAAGGGTTTGATCTGAGCGGAGATTTTCAGATGTAATATGGATTCAAAGACTTTTGATAAAGAGGAGAGAATTGCTATTGGGCGGTAGTTTTCAGCTTTCGAAAAATCCTTAGTTTTAGGAATAGGCTTGACACGAGAAATTTTCCATGTGTTTGGATATTTACAGGTGGTGAGTATAAGATTGAAGATAAAGTGAACAGGATAAAGAAGAAACTCCTTGCCTGCTTTTAGGATATATGGAGGTACCTTATCTGGGCCGACAGCCGAATTAGGTTTTAGTTTACTAATAGCGGTATTAACATCATCTAATGATATTTGGTCAACGCTGATTCGGGTCGACGAAGATGAGGAATCATTTTTTATAACATGTGCGGAGTCTAAAGTTGGAACATCTGGTAAAAATACACTAGAGAAAAAGTCGGCAAAGGCTAATGCCGCATCAGTACCCTTACACTCTTTGCCTTCGTAAGAAATAGTACTTTCAAATCCGCCTTTTGTTTTAAAACTGCTGACATGATTCCAAAATTGTTGGGGATTAACTTTGATATTCTGCTGAATAGTTCTAATATAATCAGTGTAGGCTTGGCTTATAAGAATTTTTACACGAGTCCTCAATTCACTATATAAATTGTAAAATTTTGTATCATTTGTTGACTTCCACAATTTGTGTTGCGAACTCTTTTTTTGTATGGTTTTAATTATTTCAGAAGTAAACCATATAGGATAAAACCTAGACTTTTTTTGTGATCGTATTTTCTTGGGAATACATTTATCAAATATACTATAAATTAGGCGGTAAAAAGCTTGAGTAGCATTGTCAACATCTGTGGATTTATAAATAGGAGACCAATCGCAACTTTGTAACTTTTGGTAAAGTAGGGCAAAATCTGCTTTTGCAAAATTCCAATCCCGAGAGGTGTCAACATTACTAGGGGGAAGACAGGAATTGAGTTTAGAGTGTGGAAAAGCATATTCTATCAAAATTTCGATAGGTGGGTGGTAAGGGTCGCTAAAGGGCACGAGACCGGTATCAGTTACTTTGTTTACAATTGTAGAACAAATATTTTGCACCAGAGCTACGTCAAGTTTGCTACCTAAGAAATTCAAAATATTATTTCTGTCCGAAATATCACAATAATTTAGAAAGTAATGGTAATAGGAATAAATGTTTACCGATGCACTGTTTAAGTTTAAGTCTCCTAGTATAACGAAAGGTTTTGCGATACGATCAACCTTAGATTCAATAGTATGAAATAAGTTCATATAAGCACTATCATTAGAGTTTGGTGGCATATAAACAACTGCTATATAAAATTTAAAATCATTAAGAGTAAAAGAACACCAAAGATCTTCACCGCCTATGGTCTCTAGGTCGATATGTCGCTGTAATGAGATGCCAGGGCGTGCTGCGAGCAGTACTCCACCTCCACGACGGCTGAGGCGATCGCGCCGAAGAATGGTCCATCCATCAGAGGCTACTTCAGGATCGCTAATGGAGTCATCAAGAAAAGTCTCTGTGATAGCGATAATGTCAGCATCTTGTGAAAGGACAGCATGTCTAAAGTGCTGCAACTTGGTCTTGAGTCCTCGAACATTTTGGTAAACGATATTTAGATGCTGGGTACGGTGATTTATGTAATTAAGGTTAGCAGTGGTAGATTCTTTAGTTTTCGGAGATACGTTGGCGTCGAAAAAAGGTCCAATTTTTTACTCTTGCATTAAGCGGCCAGACATCACCAGATAGACAAGTTTCGACGTATCTCTCCGGTATAGTGAGTTTATAGGACCTGTAATTGCCTTTACTTTTTAATTCGTCAACGGAGCAGTTTCCGATAGGACAAAGTTGTTGTAGATATGTGAGTACTTCGTTAGGTCCCGATGACATATTCCAGAGATGGATAAATTTATATGGCTCAGCGGCTCTTAGCGATGTGATATCTGGACCAGCTGTACAGTGTACCGAATCGGTGTGTGGTAGCACGGGACGGTCTTTTTTCTTCAAAGGTTCATTGACACTGTCAGATATAGCAGCCGGTGATACGGGGATTATTTTGGGATTCAGATGCTTGGTGCTTGATGTTTTGTTAGTCCTTGTAGAGGGAACACTATTGTCGACGGTTGCGGTAGTGTTAAGAGGAGTCGAAGCGAGCTGCGTTGGTATGACATCATGTGGTTTCGGAGGATAGGGCTTGGCGATCAAATTTTCTGGCCTGGAACTGTTTGTGACAAGTTTAGCGTTACAGCTACTACAGACAGGATGTGAGTCGATTAATTTGGCGAATCGATTGTTCAAAAGCCTGACTTCTTCTCTTAGAGCTTTCATTTCTAGAGCAAGCTGGTTAATTTCATAGTTTTCTATAATTGAATCATCTAAACGTATGTCCGGACAGTTTCGCGTAGAGTGAATAGAGGAAGAGTTCAAAGGGGTCACAACGGCTTTTGATGTACTGGGTTTAACCAAAGGAGTAACAATAGGAGTAATCGATTTCTTAGACATTTTCGAGACGGAAGGTTTATTAGATTTATCATGGCAAAAACGGCACTTCCACGAGGTTCTTTGATCAATTGTCATCAAGGAATAGCGGTTATAACTTACGCCAATTAGTTCTAAGCAGCTTAGGCAGTATCGCCCATGGCAATGAAAACAATCCAGGAATCTTCTGGCAGGAACTTTGGCACCACATTTTTTGCAATTTATAGGCACAACCATTTTTCCGATTGTTTTATTACAAATTAATATAATAATTTATTAAAAATATTTGTTAGGAACAGAAATAACATAAATAATTATCGAAAGAAAATAATTGACGTTAAGATTATTCTATTAAGATTAGAATTTCGATGGCAAAGAAAGCATTTAAGGAAAAAAGAAACATAGGTATTAAGAGTTAAATCAAAAATATCAAGAAGCACCAGAAAAATGTTTATTAAATCATATGTATGGAGTATTGCATTATATGGAAGCGAAACCTGGACTATGACACAAAGGGATAGAGAGAGGCTGGAGGCATTTGAGATGTGGTGCTGGCGCAGAATGGAGGGAATAAAGTGGACAGATAGAGTAACAAATGAAGAAGTGCTGAGGCGAGTTCAAGAAGAGAGGACATTATTGGCAACAATAGACAATAGACGAGGCAAGATGGTTGGCCATCTCATTCGACATGATGACTTTTTGAAGAACATTATAGAAGGAAAAGTGGATGGAAAGAGAGGAAGGGGAAGACCAAGAATAAGATACACTGACCAAATAAAGGAGAAGGCGGGCGTCATGTCGTATGAGGGATTGAGGAGGTGAAGAGGACTGCTGAGGAAAATTCGACTGTATTTTTTTAAATGTATGTTACTCGATATGTCCGAGAATCGTAAATCCGCGGTGATGGTAGAATCAATTTCATCAAAATATATCTTAACTACCAATGGACCAAGGAGAAGTTTCATAAGTTGCGAAACATCTATAGAGAATGTTCTCGGCAATTTGAATTTTACAAGCAATCAAATCATGCCAAAAACGTTGTATTTACCTGACTCTTAAGGTATATTTTATGCCTTGTTTACTCAATCGTGAAATACAGTATTCTTCATAACACTTTTTTATAAGTTCTCATGGAAACATTCTCAATGAGAACTTACCTAATTCTCATGAAAATTGTCGGAAATTGTCGAGTACATTTTATTTTATTTAGCATTTTTGAGAATGTTTTACAACTTATACATTGCTGATCTTAACCAAAATATTTCTTATCCATATTAAATTATGTTTCCAAAAAGATATTAAATGGTATGAAACGGGCTCCAAATTAGCACCAATTATCCTAATTATAATAAAAATATTTAAGGGATCACAGCAATAAAGCCACATTGGTTTGTATTGCAGTTTTACACTTTATGAATTTACAGTTGTAGGTACTTCGTATACATAGACAAAACGAAAAAATACATTTCCTTAACTTGAATTTACGGGAATATTTTAAACATCTACCCACGTATTAAATAAGCACTGTAAATTTCAATTCCTACGACAGAACAACGATGTAGAGTTAATTATGTAAGGCTCGGTTCACACTGTGGACTGCTATCTTTCAAACTAGGTACAATCTCGTTCTATGTGAAGTAAGAGTGTGAAGGGTGTAGCTATTATAATACGATAAGCTATTATAAACTTTAAGTTACAGTGTATTCATCCTTACTTGTCTTATCATGTAAACAAACCACAGACCAAGTGAAACAAACAAAACGTCAACGATGATCAAAAGACAATCACTAGTGATTAGAAATGTCGATATAATGAAATGTCAGCGATAATTTCACTGCTTAGGTACGTAAATAGAGGATTATCGATTTTACATCGTCTGTCAGGAAGATAATTAATTCGTATAAGATTATATCAAAAACTATGGTTAAATTTCGAGGATTTTTCTCTGCCGCTCCAACGAAGGCGCCACTAGTCATGAGAAAAATCACATGAAGTGCACCCGTAACGAACAACGTGAAGCGAAGTAGCGAAACGAATGACGTTTGACGTGAAGATTTTATTAAATATGGTATGACGTTTAGTCCAACTATAGACAACTAAGCACTGCCAGTCTTTGAATAAAATAAATATTGAAATCAATTACAAAAACCGGCCAAGAGCATGTCGGGCCATGCTCAGTGTAGGGTTTCGTAGTTATTCAAAAACGGCTGGGCCGATTATGTTCGAAATAGTTTTATGCCAGCCCACTATTCATGATTTTTTTTGGACCTTTGGATCAAAAGTTAGGGGGGGGGGGGGACAATTTTTTCTTCATCTGGAGCGATTATCTCCGAAAATATTGACTTTAGAAAAAAACTTTCTTAAAATCCCCATTTTCTTTTTAAGAGACCTATTCAATGATACCCCACACTATACGATTACAGCAAATAAAAAAAATCACCCCACATCACCAATTGGGGAGGTACCCGAAAAAAAATTTTTTTTTTACTTCTTATTGTATCACTTTGTTGGCATGATCAATATGTATACCTGTACCAAATTTCAGATTTATAGTATTAACGGCCACTGAGCTAAGTATGCTGCGGAAAGACGGACATAGCGAAACTATAAGTATGGGTTCCGTTGTTGCCATTTTTGCTACGAAACCCTAATAAATTTTGGTAAATTACTGCAATTTATTTTAATTGCATCTTCCTCGAGTTATACTTTAAGTATTAATATCGATATATTGACATGCCAACATTATGGTACATAGACAATCTACACATCGCAATGTCACATCAATGTCAGATGTTTTTAAAGTTATCCGACCGTAACAGCATTTATTGACGAAAATCTTTACAGAAATGATATTTTTCAGTGCTTTTTTGAGTGATTATAATACTTTGCGAGTTTAATTAAGTATACAACAACATTTGACGTGATGATTAATGTGTAATTGTAGAGAAAAGTGTGATAATGTTTTCAAAAAGTGTTTGTTTACATGATAAGACAAGTAAGGATGAATGCACCTTAGGTTTTTTTTATAAAAACGTCTGTAGAAGTCAATTTTTTTATGTAATTAATTATTTTATGTATGTTATTTTAATAAGATGTATTATTATAATGTTTTGAAAAAATAAGTCCACCTGAGTTTCTTACTGGTTCTTCTCAGGAACGGTGTAGGGTTAGAACCAGTAGTAGATTTTTTTTCTCTCTTGATAGTGTCAGACGATTCGAAAATGCTTATAAATAAGCTTACTTGAATAAAGAATAGTTTGACTTTGATAACTTTCATGAGTGTCGTTCTTATAAGTCTCACTCAGTTCACAACATTGAAAAAATTGCGTTAAAAATATTGACAAATAGAAGATACGAAGCATCGAACACTGGATACGTACACGCTTGGCCAGCGTGGCGATTATGTGGTGAGATGATGTGATCCTAGTATCATTATCATACGAGCTGTTTTTAAGCACTAAAATAGAGGTGGGCAATTTTAGCCGCAACAAACATTTTTATACGCGAAATCCCGCTAGGGGGAACCCAAAAAACCGATCACTGATGATTACAATGCACATACTCAGTACAAAAAATGTATAACATTTCATATCATTTTTTTTTCGAAATTTTAGAATTACCGAAAAACGCGGGCAATGTCGGCTAGTTTGACAGTACTTGCTAATGCATTTTTATGCATAGGTTTTGGGAGAGGCCTATATACAGCAGAAAAAAGGAGACTGAAATAGGCTGATAACATTATGTGGTATAAAGTAATAATGTTATTGTATGTACCTTGGAATATCATGTAAAAATCGCAAGAAATAAAAGGCTTTTTTTTTATTTATGTACCTTGGAGGTAAATGATCATAATCGCCAGGCTGGGCAAGTGGATTGGCTATCGCAGTAATGTGTACACGATGATGATGATGGAAATGTATGATGGAAAGCTCCCAATTGATTCACACACTAGTTTACAAAACAAAAAGTTTCTGCATTTTAATTACGCTCGCTTGCTGAACTAAAATTAGATACATTTTTGTCTGAGTTATTCCAGTCGCATTTTTCCAAAAAAACAAATTCCGCCAGTGTATACTCAACCCATAGAGAGATGTCGTTTTGTGGTATTTTAATTAAGAAAAGATACTTTGCAGCGAAATAAAAGCTTAGTCTGCTACTTAGTTAATTGTATTAATACATTTTTTTTCTGCTTGTGCTAAACATTATTTAAACGAAACTTAGTCACTCTTATTTTACAGTGTTTTTCACCAATAAAAC
>JALPQI010025141.1:0-10616 GCA_025490895.1 Thaumatotibia leucotreta
GTTCCATAGAATAACTGTTAAAAACTGACAAGCCGAACTTAAACCGAATCACATTTGTTGAGATTGGGCGGCGTTTACAACAGAGAGGTCTTGACCCTCGCTCCGGGACATTCCTGGTGCAAAAATTGTCAATCGCGATTCAGCGTGGCAATGCCGCGAGCGTGATGGACACTTTTGTGCCAAAGATGACACAGGGCGGGTTATTTGACTAGACCTTTAGGTATGTATTGTTTGTGACTTAAAATGTATTTTGAAAATGTACTCTAGCTCGAATTAGTAATTCATTAGCAGTATCAAAATAAACAAAAAATATTTCAAATTCATCACATTTAAGAGATTACAGTAGCCACTCTGGGAGTGGAATTGCAAGTGGTAGGACCTCATGCAGGGTCCGCCCGGATAGTTACCACCGTCTTACCCGTTAACCTGCCGCTAAATAGCAGTGTTTGCATTGCTGTGTTTCGGTTTGGGGGTAAGATAGCCGGTGTAATTCATCATCATCATCATCATCATCATTTATTCATAAACAATCCTACAATTGTATTTGAATGTACTTATATACTAAGGTCCTTAAAGCTAAAATAACAATAATCATTCATCAAGTACACAGCAATAATACAATATCACAAAAAAAGTAAATAAATGTCACAAAAAAAGTAAGAGAAAATATTTATGAAGATAAATTCCTGAAGTAAGTCGTAAACTCCTCTATGGAATAGAAGCACTCTTTCAACAGCAATGTTTTTAATTTTCCTTTAAAGATGGGAAGGCTAGTTATGTTTCTCCACACACAGGGAAGCTAATTACTGGCATAGATAGAGACAATCCATCTAAATCCTCAGGGTAGGCAGCTCATAGGCGATTTTTTAGAGCAGCATTTCCATGGGCCTCAGTTCCTGCTTTTCATCAGGTGGGCTGAGAGCTAAGTTGTCTGCCGTCGTCACAAAAAAAAATTGCTCGTCTGATAGAGAACTGGAAAGGATTTTGATCGCAGTAGCGTGTCCTGTCCACCTATTATGACGCTTATTTCGTGTTCTTATTCTGTCGAGCTATAACAACGCCTTATTTCAAGACACAAGAACTCAATGGTTAAATGAAGAAGTAAGTTTTCTTAAATTACGTGAGTAGTAACTTTCGCTACGGCAATTAGTTAACATCGCAATTAACCATACTTGCATCGGGTCAAATAGATCCGATGCCGTAGCGAAGGTGTTAATAAACAATGAAAATCAACGTTTCGCGAGCCTTTCATACGTGAGCTTAATGGTTTAATACCATTTTAATGTTGATCAACAATTATCAATAATGTTTCATGAAAAAAAAAAATAACTTCCATTTCATATACCTACACTCGTTCAATGTTAGTGTCAGTGGTCAATACGGGTCAGGTGGTTTTTTTTTATAGAAATATAATGCAAACAGGCAGATTTCAAATATTTTTTTCAAAATATTCAAAGTGTGAGTAAAATCAATTTTGAACCTGATGTTAAAAACGGTTCCACTTGTATTGTAAATATTTGTAATCAGCATGTTTCCAGTATTTTCTATGAAAAAATCCACCTGACCCGTAATCATTGACCGCGAGTGTATTAAATACAGTGCCTATACCTCACAAAGGTTTAGATTAATTATAGCATTTAAATAAACCAATAAATATCTTGGGACATCTTACACAAATCGACCTAGTCCCACGGTAAGCTCAATTAAGGCTTGTGGTGTGGGTACTAGGCGACGATATATATAATAGATACCTAGTTAAATACGTAGACAGCCATGACCAAGGAACAAATATTTGTGATAAAATAATACACAAATAATGCCCTCGCCGGGATTCGAACCCGGATCCTCCAGCTTTGTAGGCAGGGTCACCACCAACTAAGCTACGGAAGCTGACAAAAATACTGAACTGTTCATTTAAAGTGTTTACAACCATCTTTTCACCTGTATACCGTGTTGTTTGAAATAAACTGAAAATCCGTAGAAACGAACTGCTCTTTACAACTGGAAAATATGAAGTGCCTTTTAATATAACAAGCAATTGCTTCATAGATAATTGTAACTCAAAATTGTCCAGTAGACTTAATTTCATCCCAGTTTCAATGGCGTGCAGTAATTGCTGAGGGTTGAAAGCGAGGGGATGAAAGCACGGGGATGAAAGGGCTGGCGATGAAATTGGAGCCGAGTCCACACTCAGATTCGTTTAGTGCTCTTAATACGATCCGGGGAGAAAGTCCGGGGCTGGCTTGCAAATTGTATTACGGTTAAGTTATTAGCAACATTAGATAGTGGCTCACAAGCTTTTGTTCGTATTGTCATGTGATTAAGCTAAGGGCTTGGATAAATACTCGTATGCGTGATTTCGACTGTTTAACGAACTATAGGTACCTGCTTGGCTATTGAAATTATTTTGGTGCGTAGTTGTACACCTGTCTATACGATTGCCTTTTCAAGGCATATATTCTTAACCCATATCATTAAAAAACTTTTATATAATTATTTTATGTGACAGCGCTCAAGACATTTTTGCTAGTTGGATACTTAGAACAATCTACATTTTATGAAAATATAATTATTTGTCGCCTATCAAGCGAAATGAACACGCAATTTATGAGTTACTCTTATTTTTTGAGCTACTGAAGTTTGTTGGACTAAAGTTAATAGCAGAAGGCACTATGACTAAAGACTACGTTGGTTCAAGGATATAATGATAATATCCCCATATCTAAATATATCGATGGTATCTATTCCGTTCTGCCCGGATTTTCATCAAACTGAATTTTTATTCCTGGGTCTGTAAAATGGCGATGAAATTCAGGCAAATTATAGGTTAATATTTTATTATACATTAAGTTTTAATTACAGGGAATCAAGTGACGGCAAATTATACAGTGTTGGACAGCACCCAAACGTATGTTTGGTTGTGAGACGGTCCATGATTGTTGCTAATGAACTGCCCACGACATTGGTCTAAGGCGACCGGCGGCGAGCAAATCCATGAGATGGAGCGAGAGGTCGACATCGGAACTACGTCTCGTACGTATGGTTTTCCGCCCCGCAGGTCTCTTTAGACCAATGTCGTAGCCAGAGGCCCCACCGCGAATCACGAACGAAGTATTGCCTCTCTCCCGCACTTATAGATTCGAAGGTAAGTGTAACAGGGAGACGACACATCAATCGTGGTACATGGTAGGCTTGCAGGATGCTTAGCCAAGTTGTTAACGCTTAGTAGCGTATCGTAATTTTCCCTCTCTGTTACTCTTTCACATTGGTACGACAAAGACAGTTAGCTGCCTTTCGTTTACGATTGACGATTAAGCGTTAGCGATTGGCAACTTGTCTAAGCACCCAGGTCATAATAACTGGCAGTCGCGGGCCAGTACCGGACGCGACTCGGCGCCGCACAATATGATATTTACTATTTTCATCTCGTCCGCGAATTACTTTTCATTTTCCGCTGCGACTCGCCTCCGCGGCACACAGAAACTAACAGTGCCGTACAACCACTACAAATATAGTACTACAACTATGGTCCTTAAGTTCAACTCGTTTCATTGTTAATTAAACCTTTTTTTATGTAAGTTTTTTAATCAGGAGGAGATTTTGCCTGAGAATAGCACCATCCATGTAATAATTACACTTAATCGAAGATATGAGATTTAGAACTAGTTCGTTTTGAGCCTTTGGACTATATTTGGGAAATTTTACGGTAGTAAAGTTACTGAAATAAATTGAATCTAGTCTTTTCGGAACATTGGATTCGAGCGAGATTTCATACAACTTGATTTATATCGTCACATTGGTTGACTGTTCACTGTATAATATATATTGCATTTATATAAAATATAAAAAGGGGCCATGGAAAGAACATGTCCAGTCAATTCAAATTACAGAAGAAAAAACCACCTTACTTTTAACAGAATAAGGTGTGAATGTGCCCTGATTTTTTTAAGCTTTGGACTTGTTTTTTCCGTGGACCCTTCATATGTGTTGTATACATGAGAACACAAATATATTCTCTTAGTATTAGGATCCAATTTGAACCCTCATTTTCATTTTTTTGTGTCAGTGCATCCACTTTATCTTTTCTGTTTCGTAGGTCCTATGATTAACTGGCAGATAATTCCTTAAAGCATTAATACCGTCAATTATATACTTCTATGTGCAATAAAGTTTAAAATAAATAAACTGAAGACAAATACTAATGTTAAACTCCAAGCATAGCATATGAATATGATATAAGCGAACATTTAACATTCTTACTACAAAAATATGTCGACTGCGCACAACTCGAAGCGTCTTGCACTAAAACGAGTACAAGATGTTTTATGAAATCAAATTATGAGTTGGAGGGGGGTACCAAGTCGACGGGGGGTCGGGGGTTGGGGGGGTCGGTAATCTAATGCGAAAGCCGCGACAATCCGCGAGGCGTCAAAGCTTCGAAGTGCTTACGTAACTGAGTAACTTTGACGTAAGACGTTGGTAACCCTGAAAGTACATACACGAATGACTATAAGAAAAGGGCTCTAATGGCAGTTTTTAATTGCGAAGACATTGGCATTTCTTTTTCAAATTCTTTAAAATATTTTTTTTCTGTTTTAGGCAAAATAGGAAATATATCCCACACATTATCTATAATACATGTGTGGAATGTAGGCTTTTTTTAGGACAATTATCCGTGACTATTATACGAGCGAAGCAAGTGTTTTAAAAATAACACGAGTTAGGAAAATGAAATATTTTTTCAATATATTTCTTGGATTGATAAAATCTTTTTTTAAATGGCGTGTATTGCTTGTTCCTGAATTAATCATAATAAAAAAAAAACGTGGAACTGTCGTTCGATTGATTTGCAGAGACAAAAATGTAGAACGTTTATTTATAATCAATTATTAATCACCTAGGTACCATAACAGCTGTTATGTAAGGTAATGAGAGATTTTTAACCATGACGATAAAGTTACGTATTCCTTAGATTTCAGGGACATTCCAATACAATCTGATGTTAAAAACGGTTTCATTTGTACTGATTTCTATTTTATATTTTTAAATCCGCATGTTTCTAGTATTTTCTTTAAAAAATCCACCTGACCCCTTTTCACTGACCGCGAGTGTAATCATTGTAATCCGTATTTAAACTAAACAGCATGCATGAGAGTCGTTTTCGACAATATTTACCCTTTTTTAGACAAAACTGTTTTCCTCGATTTTTTTTTCGATTTGTATTGCATTCCTAAAGAGTCACGTTGAGTCTAATTCGTAACTAAATGTACTGTAACTCCAGCTAACCGTAGTTTACCATGTAAATTTGTAGCGATGAGTTTCCGATATTTCGGTACTGCAAGATCCATATTTATGCAGTTCAAGAGTAAACAATTATCTAACCATAAATGACTCTTATTACAAGGGACATAGAGCATAAGAATGATCAGTAATCTGTGTTGGCGATGGCTCTACGAGCTATTTAACCCACGCCGTTGCAATCTACATATCTCTGATTCCGCAAACGCAATTTCACTTGAAACTCGATCGAATATACGACATCGACACCACCGCTATTGGGAAGAAGCATAACTAAAGAGTTGGTCTTTGGCATAAGGCACTCTTTATGATACTGGCAGTTCGAAGTCTACTCAATTTGAATTTATAAAGTAATTCTAAAACTCATTTTCACCACTGGCGCGTCTTTGTTTGTAATCCAATCTTTCTGCTAACAAAAAATATTTAACAATAATATTTACTCAATATTTGTTTGTGAGGTAGTATATTTTTTATGATACGGGGGTCGCCCATACCATTTATTAAAGTACCTTGTTAACATAAAACATAGTAGGTACCTATAATAAACGACTATATGAAATTATTGTAAGCTACATGAAATGATCAGCACCCCAACTCCTCCTGCGGGTGTCGTAAGAGTCGACTAAGGGATTGAAGTGTCACTGACCATTATTTGATAAAAGACTGATGATGGGCAGCATTGTCATCATAGTGGACACATTACTGCGATCGCCAATCCGCTTGCCCAAGAGTCGACTAAGGGATTGAAGTGTCACTGACCATTATTTGATAAAAGACTGATGATGGGCAGCAGCGTCATCATAGTGGACACATTACTGCGATCGCCAATCCGCTTGCCCAGCGTGGTGATTATGGGCATTTACCTCTTAATGCGTCTATACGAATAGTTAATAGTGGACTATCAAAGGCTGTTGCTGTGATGAATGATGATGTGACATGAAATGATCTCATCGTGCACGAATATCATTCACAGATGAAGTAACAAAAAATAAAGCAAATTACATTAGTCCATAAGAAAATCCTCATTCCTTAAGCCATGGTAAAATCTCAAATATATTCAAATGCGCAAAATCTCAGTCCAATGAATGCCGTCGTAAAAACTTGGAGCTATTCTCGTAAAGTGTCAGCGGGTGCACTGCTGAACCGTGTTTTCCCTTCATTAAAACTAAACCCCGCTTAGTTAAGCGTGTGCTATGAGCCTGTGTCGCAGCTTATACAACAGCTATGTCACTTGAAGATCTCAAATACTGTAGCACTAGAAAATAACTGCAGAGACTTTCAAGCACTACCTAACAATAATAATACCCCAATACTACGTCGTTGTAAGACAACTGGCATGGACGCTCTGCTGATAGAGTCTATTAAAGTGGTGTGGGCATGATTGGTGGATGAATTACTGTAGACTACCGAAGGCCGTTATATATTCTGAGTTATGGCAAACGGGATGGACATGGGCAGAATCTGCATTACAAAGACGAACTTAAGCGCCACTTAACTGCAAGTAGCATTGCTACGCACAGGTGGGAGTAGGAGTCTGCGTATCTGCATCAAGAATGGCAATCGTTTGTCAAGACGCGATTCAATAATTTTGAGGAGACCCGTCTTACTAAACTAAACGAGCTTGACGTTTAAGCTCAAAAATTTCGCCCCAAGCCCACATAATATAATAACACCTATAATAGAAAACTTTACTGTGTTTCATGTGGTCGAGTGTTTAAGAGTAAGTTCGTCTTCGCAAGCCACATCAGGGCTCACGTTCGCAAGTAGGTCGTCTTGGCGGCAGACCGTGGGGTTTTAGTGGGTAGACCAGGGCCTCATTAGCCCTGAGAGTCCCACATAACCACCCGGGCCCATCCCCGCGGCCCGGTGGTATGCGTAACGCATTTCCCCACGAAGAAAAACATGTTCGCCATCGCCGATTACGTATATAGAATAATGGAGAAACAAAATGCTAGAGAACCCAGTACCAACCTACGAGTATAACGTACCATATAAGGGTGAATATCTGAGCGTTTGAAGCGCCTAATTTTGGTGGCATAATTTTTGCCGAAGTTTCTATTTGATACAATGTGTAACTTTGTCATAAAGGAGGCACGGTACCTTATACAAATGACGAAGTATAACATTAGGACGGTTAGAAACTTCGGCAAAAATGATGCCACCAAAATTAGGCTATTGAAACGCTCAGATATTCACCGACAACTTCATTAATCATCAGAAATTATTGAACAATTGGCCCCTTTCATCTCCATGGAGAATCAAGACATCGAAGTTTACAAAGTGCAATGTCTCCGCTAATCTGTTTGTCCTGGGCCTGCATATTCATGCGATCGCTCCGCGATTATGCCGCATGAATATGCGATGCGCCTGCTCATTTTTGCCATGCGGGGCATGCGGGCCGTGCGCTCAGAGTTTCGTACTGGCTTTGGCGGGAGTTTTCTTAGCGTGTTGAGTGCACATTGAATGATGAAGGTTTGTACATGAGGTGTTTGTGATAATGTTTATTTATGTTGTTGCTTTACTTCACTACATTTCTGTCTTATAAGGACTTTGAGGTTGTAGGCTCTTAAACGTTGTAATTCACCAATCGATTAAAGTAAATATGTTGAAATTGGAAGGCGTTCGTTCATTCTATAATCAACATTAAAAACTGATAAAGAAACGTTCAAATAAATATGTAACTGTAAAACCGTAAAAGAACCGTAATACCACCTAACTATAGTCTAACTAAACCATGTGCTGTGTGGTGACGGCAGTAAGAGTACATTTGTCACGACCCAAACTCCTCCTGCGGGTGTCGTAAGAGTCGACTAAGGGATTGAAGTGTCACTGACCACTATTTGATAAATATTGATGATGGGCAGCAGCGTCATCATAGTGGACACATTACGGCGATCGCCAATCCGCTTGCCCAGCGTGGCGATTATGGGCATTTACCTCCTAATGCGTTTATACGCATAGTTAATAGGAGAGGCCTAAGTCCCGCAGTGGACTATCATAGGCTGATGATAATCTTTCTAAGCAAAAAATTCACCTACTGAGTAGAATACTCTGAGGGTGAGCCATTGATGCAGTTGGGTTTAAAATATTTTCAATGGTAAGTTACGTAAATTTGTGGGTAGCTAATTGTATTCTGATGCCCATAATACGAGTATAAGCATTTCTTCTGCAGTAATACAGTCTTATTTTGGGTAATACTATAGTTTGCCTTTGTTAACTCTACGTTGTGTTCTAATGTCTCTAAAATTTGTGAACAGTTCTGGGATTTGCTTTTACAAATATTGCTATTTGCTTTATATAAAGGCAAGGCAAAGTAAGCAGCTAAACTAACTTAACTTTAAAAATAGAGGTTTACAGGGATGGGTTACATAAGGGCCACAAATTGCTTTAACACGTAAATAAGCGAATCTGGAAGCATCTTTAAAAACAAATAAGCCTTCATAATAAGACTTCATACAGTAGGTGATTAGTTAGAGTTCAATAGTACGGAAAAGTCAATTTTCCATGTACGTTTTCGTTGTTGGTTAGTAGACTCTGTCGGTAGCGGGAAGGGTCGTCGTTCCGTTCCACCCTGTATATTGTATCAAAGTAATTACAAAGGTAACAATATTAATTCTGAGATTAGTCATTCAAACCCCGGATGACGGGAGCAAAAATGCGTTTGTCACTAGTGCTTAGTTAAATATCGACTATTCTATCGACATCCATACCCACATTTTATGAATTAGAAATGTATTGATCAACAGTAATTTATGCAACCGTACGTAATCAGGGCCATTGCGATCTAAAATTGATAAACAAAAATATGTCAATAATACCTAGTGCCATAGGACAATTACAAAACCGAAATTAAAGCCTAAAAAGCAGTTTGAATGTCGTTCAGAATTGCAAAGTGCACATTTTAAGATTACTTTTACATCCTCAAGGCGAAATTATTCACAAAAAATATCAGAATGATCCCACAATGTCGTAACAGATGTGCTTACCATAGAAAAAATCAACTACGAAAGACTCTGGTTGTCACGGGATTCGAACCCGCTTCCTCTGGATTGCCGGTCCAACGTGCTTCCAATTACACCAGACGACCTTCCGTCGATCACAGCGAATTTTTCCAATGGTATTGTGAATCTAATCACTAGCGACATCTGTACGTAATGTTTCGAAGGTACTACAACCTTAAGCCACACTCCTAAGACGTATGCATCACATAATCGTCTGCAAGCTCGGCAACTCTACGCTGCGTTGAATTTGCTAGAGAGGGCGCTGTAATCAATACAAGATTAGAAAACATCAATTTATTTATAATTAAACAAATTGATATTGAAGTTACTTTTTTACAATGCGGATAATCCCACAATGTCGTAACAGATGTGCTTACCATAGAAAAAATCAACTACGAAAGACTCTGGTTGTCACGGGATTCGAACCCGCTTCCTCTGGATTGCCGGTCCAACGTGCTTCCAATTACACCAGACGACCTTCCGTCGATCACAGCGAATTTTTCCAATGGTATTGTGAATCTAATCACTAGCGACATCTGTACGTAATGTTTCGAAGGTACTACAACCTTAAGCCACACTCCTAAGACGTATGCATCACATAATCGTCTGCAAGCTCGGCAACTCTACGCTGCGTTGAATTTGCTAGAGAGGGCGCTGTAATCAATACAAGATTAGAAAACATCAATTTATTTATAATTAAACAAATTGATATTGAAATTACTTTTTTACAATGCGGATAATCCCACAATGTCGTAACAGATGTGCTTACCATAGAAAAAATCAACTACGAAAGACTCTGGTTGTCACGGGATTCGAACCCGCTTCCTCTGGATTGCCGGTCCAACGTGCTTCCAATTACACCAGACGACCTTCCGTCGATCACAGCGAATTTTTCCAATGGTATTGTGAATCTAATCACTAGCGACATCTGTACGTAATAATATCAGAATGTGTTGACTAAAAAAAATTAGTGAATTCATATTAAAAATCTTATATCTGGCACCCTAGTGAAAAGGGGTATAAATCGAAATTTGCCACTTTACAGGAGAGCCAAAAAACGATTGGTGAAATTATTCAAAATTACTGTGCCGAAATGGCTAAAGAATTAGAATAACTTTAAATGTACTTTGAGTAAATACAATGCGCTCCTTCACATGCCGTCATTGGTTTATGGCTAAAATCAATAGTTTTAAAAAAAATTGACTTGTACCCGCTGAAATAAATGCTATTTAGAAATATAACCAAATTAGTACCCCTTTTCACATATATTGGACATTAGTGAAAACGGGTATACATTTAACTTATTTTATAATAACT
>JALPQI010025142.1:0-11519 GCA_025490895.1 Thaumatotibia leucotreta
TTGTACGAGTATAATAAAGATTTGATCGAATTATTTCCGCATTGTGTCACCTCGTCATTGCGCGCTGAAATAAAGATGTCATGTTTGTTAACATTTAAATGAATAAAATAAAATATGATAATTTGTATCATCATCATCATCATCATCAGCCTATGATAGTCCACTGCTGGACGTAGGCCTCTCCTATTAACTATGCGTATAGACGCATTAGGAGGTAAATGCCCATAATCGCCACGCTGGGCAAGCGGATTGGCGATCACAGTAATGTGTCCACTATGATGGCGCTGCTGCCCATCATCAATCTTTAATCAAATATGGTCAGTGACACTTCAACCCCTTAGTCGACTCTAATAATTTGTATAATGATTTGTAATATGGGTATGTAAAATATCGGTGGTGGCTCAGTGGTTTAGACGTTTGACTTTCAATCCGGAGGTCGTGAGTTCAAATCCTGGCTCGTACCATTGAGTTTTTCCGAAATTTATGTACGGAATATCAAATGATATTTACCATTAGCTTTCGGTGAAGGAAAACATCGTGACGAAATCTGCATACATCCGCAAAGAAATTCAAAGGTGTATGTGAAGTTCCCATCCCGCTTAGGGCCAGCGTGCGGACTAATAGCCCAATCCCTCTCATATATGAGAGGAGGCCTGTGCCCAGCAGTGGGAGATTATAAAGGCTAAAATATTAGAAACACTACGTACAGATGTCGCTAGCGATTAGCTTCACAATACCATTGACTAAATTCGCTGTGATCGACGGAAGGTCGTCTGGTGTAATTGGAAGCACGTTGGACCGGCAATCCAGAGGAAGCGGGTTCGAACCCCGTGACAACCAGAGTCTTTCGCAGTTGATTTTTTCTATGGTAAGCACATCTGTTACGACATTGTGGGATATTATAATTAGTTAAGAAATTAATAAAAACATACCTTTTAATATTAGGAAAGCACCGAGCAAGTATGCTTTTAAAAAATCTGTGCGTGATTTCTTTTCTGGCAGCTCTAAGAATGATTAGGTAGGGTAAGTTGTGGATCAATGAAACAACTAAATTTCAAACCATTGTATGTCTGGTGTTTTTGAAGTTACGAGTGAGATATTGTGTTCGAAGATAAACAATTTATTTGGCTATCGAATCGCATTCTTGGTTTCTAATTATTTTCAATAGTATATGTGTTATGCAACTTTAAACAAAAAATGAGATTTGTTTCATTGTGTCCTCGTGCATGTATTCAATGAAACACCTGAATTTTTACATTGAAACAGATGTAATAAATCCAATGAACTATGAAACAGACTTAACCAACATTGGAACTGTGTTATATGTAACATATATATAAGTACGCTTGCAATGAATACAAAATAAAGGAAAGTTAATAATAACGGTAGGCTGGAGTAGCTTTAGTTTAGTAGGATTCTAATTTGTTAAATGATTAATAAGACCACTGAAAGATATATGAAACCGAAAGAATGTTGCATTGTATACAACCCAAGTTTCATAGTAACTTAATAATGTCGTCGATAACTGCGACATATTGCAAAAAAAGTTATGTTTTATGTATCCTCGTAGTATGACTGCAACCCAGGCGAACGCGGGAGGGTCCTGGGCATCTCCACGATAGATATCATACACTTTGTGACAACATAAATATTGTTTTATTGTGTACGTATGTTTTATTGTTAAACATATTACTTAAACTATTGCCATCAATGAAACATTCAATTTTTTAAACTGTCCTATCTCAGGCAATTTGAAAGTTAAAAATCGTATATTTTGCCATAAAATAGTCTAATAGTCATAATTATTTATGGTATGTAAAAAAGTGGCTCTAGTTCTGAAAATTGCGTATATAGTCTTAAAATGTTTTTGAAAAAAGTGTATTGTTTCAATGTGTACTAATAAATAGTGTTCAGTGAAACACCGTGAGCTGTTTCATTGTAAACTAAAACTATCACGGGTAACCAACATTGAAACAGAGTTACATAATCAGTAGTAAAACAGGTTATTATATATTATGTGGTTGTTCTTAGTAAAATTCTTGGGAAGATTAATTTATTAACGAATCTTTATGACATTGGCGCATTAAGCAACCGAAAAATGTTCAAATCACATATTAATACAATAGGTAGAAGTAGAAACAGAATGTTTTAAAAGATAAAAAATATGTTTTATTACCACTATTACTACGCATATAATTTTACGAAATATTTAATATATAATATAATTATACTAGTCAACTAAAAATATTAGAAATGTACTACTTAGACCCTCTTGTACCACCCGGGATTAGCCAAATAACCAGGTATTCACCAGCAGGAGCTAAAGTGATCATTTTACTGGTCAGTGACCAGTGTTTAACCCTAGGTTATACAAGTGGGCCTTAATAGGTTGATAATGAGGTGCTAAACATGAAACATGTTTAGATAAACAGTCTCATAGAATAGTAACCTTTTGGAATTTCACATTCGGTGTGCAATAAAACTATACAGTACACAACGAAACATGGACTCGTTTCATTTTACATTACATAAAAATGTATCATTGTGAGACACCAGGGTATTATTTTAAACTAAATAAAAAAACGAGGCCAAAACTTGAACTAATTTTAAAAGTATTTAGCTTAAGATAAACTTGAATATATATACAATACGACAAAAATATAAATACTACCACACAATTCTCTGTATTCTTACAAAAAATTACGAAATATAAATAAAAATTGTTACTTTTCCTGGTTCAATTCGCTTTGAAGCATGTAGCGACGTGCTCCTTCTGCGATCGTCGCTCGCACCCTGGGGAGTTGTGGAGGGTCCCTAAGCTCGTCCTTGTTTGATAGACGGGGCTAGCCCTTAAGGTCAAGTTTCCGAGATATCGCAAAGTTTCATTGTGTCCATTTGTGTCAATGTTCCACAACTAACCCTATCTGTCTGACAAGTCGTATATTATATGTGTATAATATGTATTTATGTGTAGGTATATATATATATTAATATTGTATATACATATTTATGTATGTATGTCATAGGTATGTAGGTATTAATAGCTTACTACGTGTTTCCAAATGCACCGCCTACAATCTTTTCTGCTTTGCCTTAAGGTTGACTGGTAGAGAATGCCTCATAGCATTAAGTTCGCCTTTTGTACATTAAGCTGTTCTTTTGTGCAATAAAGTCTAAATAAATAAATAAACATCAAACGATTTATCTTTAAAATGCAAAGTAAGCCGCAATCCGATAGATATTATAATCAAACTATTTGCGTACGTGGTTAGACCTAATAGAATGCGTATAGCGGTTGGTATTGGGCGGAAGCAAGCGACGGCATCCGCATACTCGACCAACATCACAATCCCTACACACCACTGCGTGCATAAGTAATGAATATGTAAATACTCACAACACATGAATAGGCGAAAGCGATGTCCTGTCACATTTACTTACTATGGAAAAGTAATCCAACAAAAAATATTCATACATAGTGAGTAGGAGTGGAAGATATTTTCCTCACAAAATAATCACGAATACACCTGTTATTTATGTAAAATACTTATTTTAATAGAATTGTCGGTTTAGTATCCATAATGAAACTTTAGGTATTCAGACAGATTACAGCACTTTCCTGCTAGGCACAGACAAGTTCATATGTGTGCTTTGTGGAACAAGTTGTAAGGCCTCGGTCGTTTTGACCAGCCGCCGCCCGCCGCGTGCGGCCGACGACAGACGCCGGCCGCCGCGGCCAGCGTGTGAACTGGGTATTATGGTCGTTTTGAGATCGTAGCCGCGGCGGCCAATCGCGGTAGTTTCCGAGGGTTTTGTTTGTGAACAGACGTGTGTGATGGAAAAAACTATAGCATATCTACTGCTTAAGGAAGAAGAGGAGGAGGACTATCTAATAGTATTAAGAAAGCAGAAGAAAAAGAAGAAGAACAACATATTTAAATGTAGAAAAACGGAGGGTGCCTACAATATTTTGAATCGTACAATATACTGTGAACTTTAACTAATTCAATCAAAAACTCGTCACTTTCCTTTGTAAATTTATCCATATTGTCCTCACGTCCACACGCCGCAATGCTCCAAAATGACTAGAGACGCGGCGGCCAGCGGGCGGCAGTAGCGGGCGGCGCGGGGACGCCGCACGCGGCGGGCGAAAACGACCACTCCCGAACATTCCCGAATACACCATTCACACGCTGCGGCCGACTGGACGTCGTCGGCTGCGGCCGGCGGGTGAAAACGACCAAGGCCTAAACAAATGTTTACTGCCAAGAGGTGTTTGTTTAGTGGTTTTATTTAGTACAGGAACAAATTAAATTTGTGTAACTACATAGCTAAGAGACTAAGGAATATCCATTTGGTATTTCATTTCATTAATTTTAAACACCTAATACTTAGGTAGGTAATAGATTTCGTATTTCTAGTTATGTAGGTACGGGTAATAAATAAATTGTGCTAAAGACGATAGATTCAATATAAATTCTGTGTAAAAATGACTTAGGCATATTCTTATTTTCTGGTCAACAATCCGTTATTGCACAATGTGGTATATCTTTTACACTTTGGCAATTTGTCAGTGGATAAAGGCGCATGACATGGAGGTGCAAAGCGTTGGATACCCATAGAAAATTTGAGTTTCCTGCCTTTTTCTGCTGAGAAGTTCGTTGGTCAAACTGTAACAGATTTATTAATGAATACGCACTTACTCTAGGTTGCCTGCGAAACAAAATACCTGTATATTATTTTTCCGCTGCGCCGTATTAAAGCACAAAACTCAAGCCATCATACAACCGCAAACTAAACTCGATCTTACTCTATTAAAGTTTAAATCATAAGGATAAATAACTTTTTTAACAATTATGGCCTAGATGCCAAGGGTAAATAACGTCACCCGTGACATGCCTCACTGGTGCCACCAGCGGTACTGTTTACCAATTATTGCATTTTAATGAATGTGATTAACTGTACACACACATAACACGATAAAATACTCGTATCACTTAATGGTACCCTTTTTCTGAACTTATTCTTAACCAATAAATTTTAAACAAACGAATGTTTTTTTCTATGTATTTCTGCGCATAGCTTTCTAATAATTAATCGTTCCAAGAGAAACTGGGTTCATTTATTTAACAGCTATCGACTAAATTGGAAAACGTGATTACTACGAGCTTTTTGCTAAGGTAGAGGCCAAACGAAAGCCTCGAGATCTAATGAGAATTAATGTGCATGCTAAATAAAGCAGGGTCAATTACATAATTGATCGAATGCAATACCTTTTAATAAATCTTTACCCTATTGGTCATGTAATTCTAAATGTAAATGATGATATATAATGTTATATAAACGCGTAAATTATAAGTGAACCGTGCTCTGGTTTTAATTGCTGGTACTAAAATAACTCCAATAAAAATGATCTGCTGGCACTTCTTTACATACTCGTATACCTACTCGCATTAGGTAATACTCTATTTTTCTTTTGATTTTTTTTTTATTACGGTTTATTAAACGGTACAAATTGTGCATATAAAAAAAAAAATTTTTAGGTAGTATTTATTACGAAAGCTAAATAGCTTAAGGTGTGTTATATTACATTGTTAAATAATGGATTTCACGTTGGAAGTATACCTATACATTTATATGATATTTGTTATTGTAATATTTATTAAAAGTTTGCTTTTATAAAAGATGCATCAAAACTGTTTACCGTATTTCTAACCCTAAAGTATAGACTGCTCAGTTTTTTTTAAAGCCTATGAACAGGACGTGCGGAAATATACCGACTCTACACCCCGTTATTTCAAAACGTTTCATCCCACCTTGTAATCCAATTAATTTCCTACTGACTAAAGGTTGTCCGGAATAGATCGATTTTATTTTATTTCTTTTTATATTTTCTTATAGGTGCAATAAAGAATTACTTAGGTACTTACTTGTAAGTGTACCTAATAAATTATATCAAATTGCCATAGATTTGGTTAAAAATGTAAACAAACTTATATTCAAAATGTTTGTTGTTTTCTTCAAATATTCGCAGACTACTAGTGAATTCCTTATAGGATGAGCTTTCCTAAAGAATCGCTAAACCAGTGATATAAAAGTGGTGAATAATCCAAAATCTTCATTCAACTCATAAAATACTGTTAACTACTTGTTTCTGTTGACGGCGACATTATGTTTCACGGAATCACTTTGCCTATCACCCGATATATGTAGGCATGAAAACGACGTCCCGCGCACCATGTGGTGGGGAGATCTGGTTAGTACAGCGCCCCCCGAGATTTGCTTTGCGGCGAGGTCTAATTATATCACTGCCCTTAGTGTGGTGTTGCAAACTTCGTTTCTGGGTCACGTAATCCATTGATAAATTTCCATTTACATTTGCAATTCCCAAGCTTACAAATTGCGAATGTTTAATTTAATTACCTGGCATATCATTAACATTCTGATAGCAAATATACGAGTAGGTACTGTACAAAAATAATAGCAATTGTAGGTTTTCTTTTTGACAAAGAATATTTTTCATATATTGATGTAAATTCCCTTAAACTAAAATTAATCGTAAATGACTAAATATACGCTTAATAAAGAATAATAATACGTTATTCACCACTAGCTTTGTTACCTTTAAACAGGATAGGTTGTTAGGTAAGTAGTCAAATAATTATTATGTTATTTATTACACAGCGAGTTCATAATTAATAAATATGTTGTAATACCTATTAAGCCTTTAAGTTCCGTCCCTCCTGTTTCATGTTACCGCGTAAATTAACACTTCTGCCTTCATTCCCAGCGCTTAAACATTACCTACTAATGAACATCCTCTCAAATCTAATAAATATGCCTGAAAATCTCGAGACCTTTAGGTCTCTTTTTATATTCAACGGCATTTGTATTTACTCGTACAGTCGACGTCAAAGATATATTATCGTTACAGTTTAGGTGCCAAAAATATATTTACACGACTTTATTGCCTTGACATTAAGGTCATGTAAATATATTTTTGGTTCTTAAACCGTAATGATCTCTTTGACGTCGACTGTACAATATTATATCGTGCAATAATATAATTATGGTTTGAAGCTACATACATATCCGTGGTTGATATACATATGTATCTGTGGTTGGTATTGAGTTTTTATATCGTATCATTTGTTGTTTATACGTTATATTGTATTACTATCAGATCTCGACATATCACAATCCTAATTATACTAAAAAGATATAAATAAATCCAAATTAGATAGAACTCTCAATGAACCGCACTGTCTAATTTTATAATTTTGCCTCAAATTATCTCATTTAAATCAGGCGCTTTTGTATCGAACCGAATTAAAAATAATTATTTGAGTAATTGGGTTATTTGAGAAATGGTTCCTTAGATATTGGATCAAGATGGAAGTCAATGAGACTTGAGTCTCTCTAAATTGAATAGCGAGAGATATTTTGAGCGCTATAGATGACGAAATATCGTCCTAGTCAACTAATCTGTGAACTTAAATATTGTGAAAACACAAATCAAATTACTTACTAACTAAATATTTTCATTTGTGCTTTTAGTTTTTCCCCAGTAGTCACACTACTTAATACTATATAAATTATAAATATTGAATGTCATATACCAAAGAAAAAACGACCAAGATCACCAACGACCAAGGTGAGAATCGAACCCACGTGCTCAGCTTTCGCGGCTGATGCCTGCACCGCTCGGCCACTCGGTCTTCGGGTTCGGGTTGGTGATCTTGATCGTTTTTTCTTTGGTATATGACATTGAATATTTATAATTCAACTAATCTTTGTTCGAAAATTATCTTAATATACGTACTTAATAAATCTTAAGTATATAAATAATCGTTGTATTTAGAATTTTGTAATATTTAATGTATGTAAATCTTTTCAGATAAGATACATGGAATAGATAGAGGGAACCGACGTGTATTCGGTCTTATTTGCATAATAACATCCTGGCATTTAGCGATCATTATTATGGAAATCTGATCAAATCCAATTTGAGGCAACCAGTGATTCATGTAATAATAAATACATATGTATAAATAAATGCGTTAGGAACCTATAATAAATCTATACATCTGTAGTTACAGTATATAATTAAGCCGAAGAGGGTTGAAAGTTTGTACATTGAAGTTATTTACACTAAAATGTTTGGAGAGTCTTAAAATCGATAGTAGATTACATTTATTTGTTTTTTTAATCTATAATCGGTTTATTCGACAGAGCATCACGAGAAAATAGCTGGATATATTTTAATGAAAACTGCACCGTTGGATTCAGGATTCACCATTTTTTATTAAGGTTTAATTAATATTTAATTCAAGCGTTTAAGTGGTGCATTATGATGAACAAAAATAAAAAATAAGATTAAACTCTCCTAATTTGGTAGTTATAAGTTTTTGTAATGAAGTACCCACTTGACTTGCGGTTTGCATGTACGCAATTGTAGGTAGGTACTTTAACTGTCAAGTTGTGGATATCTTTAATTGGCTGTGTTTACTGTTTATGTTCATAGATTAAGTATTTTGTAATTGCTGTTGATGTCCTTAATTGCTAAATAAATAAGCTAAATAAATTACATATATTGAGAGATAATTGAGACTTGCCTATCCATTAATCTAAATTAGGAGATTTATTCTGTAATTTCCTGCTAAGTGCGGGATTCTAAAGTAGAATCCTGAGCGTAATGAGGGATTCAAACGTCCAAAACAAAAATAATGTTGATAAGTATCATTGTGGCACATACTGCTTTTCCCATCACCTATGAGAAAAATAAAATATATATTACATATTGTATAATTATATATGTAATGGATTCTGAAGAAATCGTAACCGATTATGAACGTGCTATTTATTTTCTTTTTTTTTCCTCAAATTCCTTGAACACAAAAGTGCCACTTTGTTCCCTCGTATCAGGGAAGAAAAAAAAAATTCTGAGGGTCATACATTATTAAATATAAGAGTAACTTAAAGAAAAAATCATGATTACACTAATGAATCCTACGCCTGGCTTAATTTATCGCCCGTATTAGATATAAATACCTACGGTATATTTAGGTAGGTACTTAGCGGCTTTCAAAGGGGTGCGCCAAAGTATTTATAAAATTGCAACTTAGATTATTGGAACTCCGAAATTTTTTCTTATACAATTTAACTTCATAATGATCGGTATTTAGAATAATCTTTGTTCATAATTATCATCACACAGAATTATTTATGTTCATAATATTGTTTTTCATACATATTTTTAGTACTAACTTTTATGTTTATATAATTTTTCACTATACTTATTTTATGCTTTCTTCTAATGTTATAGGTATTTATTTTTATCTGTACTGGTTTTATGTATGAATTATTTTTGTTTAATAAATATAAATCGTACTATTACTGTAAACTAGCTACCTGCACAAATCAGGTTGTGGCAGATTAGGTACTGTACTAAACGGGTTCCCTCTAAACTTTTTTTGTCCGAAACGCTTAGGACATAACAGACTTGGTATAATCTATTTTGGCATCAACTTAATGGGACAGAAACATCACTTGGCTTAAATAACAATATTTCGAATATTATTTTGTCCACAACTATCTTGGCATATCATTAATTACGCCGAGTGTTATAAGACAGAAATTAGATTTGCATTTTTTTTTGGGCATGTAGCCACATGTTCGAAACTTGCCTTTTTCGTCAGGCAGAATTTGCTGTGAGGGTGAAAATTTCTGCAGTGAGCGAGCGAACAAAACCTTCCGGGGCAGATCCGACTCGGATAGGTTAGGTTAGAAGACTAAGGCGGGGGCTTTGCTCCCGCCTTAGTCTTCGAGGTTATTTTTTTTTAGCAACCTAGAAAGTACTCAGCTCAGTAACACAGTAAGTAACGTACAGAATATTACTACTACCTCGATTATATTGAGAGGTTGTGATTATTCCTTCTCTTTTATGCTAAAACAAACTATGCCGATACTTTTTATGCACATCCAGATTATGCCTCATCATAAATAGGAGCATCGAAATTATGCTCGAATAATATTCGAACAACTCGAAATCTGCCACAAAAAAATATGCTAAAGTTGAGTATGCCACAACAGTTTCTGCACAAAGCCCATTATGACTACATAGTTTATGTTATTCATAAAAGAATTATACCACAACAGAGTGAACCTAATGTGAAAATGTTTATAAATAAACAATTTATTTCAAATAACTTTATGAGTATAGATTAATCTACTTGACGACTTTAGGAGGATAAAATTTCGAAATAAAAATCGTTATGAACATTGTAGGTAGAAGTATAATTTTTAGTAAGAAAAAAAGTATGAGAAAAAATTTTCGGAGTAATGATGATTATGAGTAAAAAACGGTATTAGTAACAATATTCGAAGCAAAAATTGTATAAGTGCCAATATGGACCCCTTTCAAAGTAATAATGATAATTGATACCAACATCTACGAGTGACTACCCAATTAGAGACACGTTATGTCCTGAGCAGAATGGAACGATTAAACCGAAATTCGCAGCCCATTCAGACTGACCAGAGGCCGAACAATCAGTAGCTAGAGCTAGCTATCTATTTACACACACACGGACGTTCCCAACATGTTCTTACCTATTTATTTCTTACTTTGTATAGGCTGGACATGTGAGTATTGTCTTTTATGTTGCATGCAGATTAATCAGCTTTTGTCGGTAACCTCTGGGGCCTCCCATGCGCACCATCGTCGATTCAAATGCAAATTGAAAATCGACCCCCTTCCAACCTCCATCATTCCTCCTGTTAAAAGTACGAGCCCCTCCTTTTCTGCCTTCTTAATTACCGAATTCACGCCTGCGACAGAATCCGGTCAGTCTTAATTCTTCCACTTTTTATTCCAACATAATTTAACAAAAAACAGTAACATAATTTTCAAAGTGATATTAAAAGGGACCAAAGCTGAGCTTGATGGGTAGTGAGTCGAATTATATTTACACTAGGGACATTTACTAAATAGGTTACCTACTTTGTAATGAGTTTCGCGATTTGCCGTTGTTAATTATGCTTCCGTTTTATTTTTTATTTTAAGAGTAGGTACTGTACGCTACAAAAGTGATTTAAAATAGTAATTATTTGAATTATACGTGACCCTTTCATACTTATCGACTTATGATGATATCGGAAAGAAATCTCATGATGGAGTTATCAAAAAGCTACATTTTAGTTTAATTCCTATTAAGTAATTTTGTCATATCACAAATTTTGTTTGTGTACTAGTGAAGAGAAAAGGTTTGCCACTTGAATGCAAAATATGCTTATTCCTTAAAGATGCATGCAGACCAAACGAGCATTCGCTGTTCTATCCCCCAGCTCTACGAAATTCGATCGTTAAACGAAACGTGATTCGTTGTTTTCGTAGAGTGGGGATAGAACAGCGAATGCTCTTTTGGTCTGCATGCACCTTAATACTCTCTCAAGGAGCACGATTCTAGCTCATTAAGAAATTAAAATTCTGCTCTTGCACAGGTGGCTTATGATGGTAC
>JALPQI010025144.1:0-18894 GCA_025490895.1 Thaumatotibia leucotreta
AGTGTTATGATTCAGTGCGACAATAATATGTCGCCGCGAGATAGATTATCATCTCCCTTTTACTCATATTGTTGGTAAAAGATAGAAAATCTATACATGGAGCGATAACATACTGACATAGCAATCATGTGCTAAGCGTACAGTATAGTTCGAGAAATATAAATTGAACGTTTATTTTTACTATGATGTAGGTAGAAAGTTACCAATTTATATTTCACGAACTATACTCTCAGTCGTCGTATGTCAAGTTCTTAAATTGATGCCGTTCTGATTGTGTCACAGTATTTTTTTATAGTTAGCATAAGGCCAGCCGTACACCTGTAAGTTCTTACGTAAGTTATAGGGACGGGGCTATACTAAGGAATGAGATGGTAATATTCACCTCTCATTCCTTAGTATGGCTCCGTCCCTTCAACTTACGTAAGAACTTACAGGTGTACGAGCGCTCTAAGGCCAGCCTTACAGCTGTAAGTTCTTACGTAAGTTATAGGGACGGGGCTATACTAAGGAATGAGATAGTGATATTCACCTCTTATTCCTTAGTATAGCTCCATCCCTATAACTTACGTAAGAACTTACAGGTGTACGAGCGCTCTATAGTATAGCAAGATAGTAGTTAGAGCAACACACCCAAAGAAGATGTTGACGAAGGCTTAAATGAGCAATATGAAATAGACAATACAACAAATTACCAAAGTTGATATAGTTGACCCCAGTTAAAATGACGAATCAAGAATGGGTGACAAAGACAGATCGGGACCAATTCAAGATTTTAAGAAAAAACAATTGAGACGTCACTGAAAATAAAACTAAGGCTGCGTTTCACCAAACTTTTATTCGAAGAATAACGCTTTCTCTCAGATATATATGTAGTGCTAAAGTACTATGGAGATTTGACATGACTATTCGAAAATAAGCGTTATATTTCAAATCAAAGTTTGGTCAAATCGACTAAGTGAAACACGTACACGGTCCAGAATCGAAATCTTTGATAGAGTTAACTGGGTTGGCGTGTGTACCTACTAAAACTAAAAAAGGAAAAAGACTATATATATTAATATTTATTTATTCGTGGTTAGCTTGGTCTTCCACATTCCAGCGTTTCACCGCTGCCGCTGGAGTCAGCATATGAGTATATGACCGCAGCCGATCTGATGATAACGAGTACTTTTGCGCACTGAGGTTGCATTGCAACGGCACAAATACTCATCACTGCTATCTCAAAGGGAAAAGGATTCTTGCTATATCAAAGGGTTCCAGGATGGCTGGCACATACGCGGGTTAGGTCCTCTGGCATGGCATCTTCCACTTTCTTCTATGCTGGTATACCAAGGCATCCATTCAGGTGTCTTAATATCAAAGGGTCCATGGTATCTAAGGCTGTGGAACACGCACCTCATTAGTTTGATTTGAGCGATTAAGTATGAAACACCATTATATAAGTGACGCGTAGCGTGTAGGCTTAGGACTTTTCATAGCATATCGTGGTTCTAAAATCCGTGGCTCCAAGCCGCTATGTGTAAAATTTGCGAAGTCAAAGTATATTGTAATATTAAATATAATGATTTATACCTACTGTCACATCGTTACCTACTGAATTAATTTTATTCGAACGTAATTAATTTTAAAAAACGAACTTGATTTCATAAAAAGTGCATACGAAATTAGTTACCTATATCAGAAACCATAAAAAAATTAGACTATTAGTGTTCAAAACAAACTAGAAAAAGTCTTAAATCGGAAATAGTGATGAAAATAGCGAAAGTATCATGTTGTTATTCTCGAAAGGTTCGAATCTTTCGTATAAATTACATGTAACTTCCGAACAAGAAACAAAACTGACGTTACCTTTGAAGTAAATAGACTTCACTTCACGTTGACATCACATAGAGCATAGATTAATGATTCCAATTTATAAGTCATCATCATCATCATCATCATCATATCAGCCGAAAGACGTCCACTGCTGAACATAGGCCTCTCCCAAAGATTGCCACAATGACCGGTCCTGCGCCACCCGCATCCAGCGGACTCCTGCGACCTTCACCAGGTCATCGGTCCACCTTGTGGGGGGCCTACCCACGCTACGCCTTCCGGTACGTGGCCGCCACTCAAGAACCTTCCCGCCCCAACGGCCATCGGTTCTACGCGCAATGTGCCCCGCCCACTGCCACTTCAGTTTAGCGATTCGGAGAGCTATTTCGGTTACTTTGGTTCTGCTGCGGATGGTCTCATTTTTAATCCGATCACGCAGAGAGACTCCTAGCATAGCCCTCTCCATTGCCCTTTGGGTGACTTTGAGCCTTCTTATGAGGCCCATTGTAAGCGGCCACGTTTCAGTACCGTATGTCATCACTGGCAACACACACTGATCAAAGACTTTCGTCTTCAAACACTGCGGAATATTGGACGAAAATATGTGTCGTAGCTTCCCGAACGCTGCCCAACCGAGTCGGATTCGACGATTGACCTCTTTCTCGAAGTTGAACCTACCTAACTGGATAGTTTGTCCTAGTCGTCTACAACTTCGAGTGTAAAGTCTCCGATTATTACGGGAGTTGGAGGGAGGTTGCTACATGGGAATTTGACATGATTTTCGTCTTATCCATGTTCATTTTAAGACCAACTCGCTCGGAGGCTTTACTGAGGTCAACGAGCATAGTACTTAAGTCCTCCAAGGTCTCAGCCAAGACTACTATATCGTCAGCGAATCGAAGGTGAGTGAGGTACTCGCCGTTTATGTTGATACCCAGCCTTCTCCAGTCCAGAGTCTTAAAGACATCCTCCAGTGCAGCGGTAAACAGCTTAGGGGAGATGACATCTCCCTGCCTAACTCCCCGCTGCAGCAGAATAGGCTTCGAGCTATTCATTTATAAGTATTTTATCATAATTAATAATTTAAACTGTTTCAAACTGTTTCTTGTCAACTGATATTGAGATTTAGTCTGAGCAAAATGAAAAGTCACGTGTTTGTACGAGAGCCAATACATTCGGAGTATCATAACTCAATAAAATAATGCGAAAAAAAAAAGTATTTTACTCGTAAAACACTGAAAGATGCGAAAGGTTAAATCATAGCTCTGTAACGAAAGATGATACTGTATTTTTGTTCTTTCGTATTATTTTCATACCTAATCAGAACCCTGATTTCTATGACATAATGTAGGTACCATAATAAAGAAATACCACGATACCTCGAGAACACGACATTAACGACGTTTATTTTTGACACACAAAAGAACTTAAATATAAGACTAAGATTAAGGACCGGACTATTTTTTGGTGAGTTGAAAGGATGTCTCAAAAAAAATCATAAATTTATTCTCACTAACTTTTACCTGCAAATGTGTAATGTACGTGATAAAAAAAAATCAAGTTTTCAATATAAATTTACTTAATGCCACTCAAGGAATAGCTTAGGAGTAAACGTAAAGTCAAACTTGCACTATTTTTTTTCCAAGACAATCGAAAAACCTTCTTGGCTTATGATCGGACTAGTATCTCATTTCAACTCTAAAGTAAGGAGTAAAAGGTGCATAGCTTCCTGTTAAAGATGAAATCTCCAAAAATTCTCGAGAAACTAACTTTTTTTTTAAACGTTCGTAGCTCAGCGAGCGACTGATGCGGCTGAGCGAGAGCGAGAGGGGCGGGGTGAAATGGTGTCATGCATAATATAGCAAGTGAGGAAAAAATACTACTATTTCAGTAGTTATTTCGGTCATCCGATCTTAGCCGGGTGTACCTTAAGTCGTATTAGTCGACCAACGTCAGTTTTGTTTTTTGTTTGGAAGTTACATGTAATTTATACGAAAGATTCGAAACTTTCGAGAAAAACAACATGATACTTTCGCCATTTATCATCTAAGACCGATCTAAGACTTTTTCTAGTTTGTCTTGAACCTAATTGTCTAGTTTTTTTATGGTTTCTGATATAACTAATTTCGTATGCACTTTTTATGAAATCAAGTTCGATTTTTAAAAATAATTACGTTCGATCAAAATTAATTCATAACGATGTGACAGTAGATATAAATCATTATATTTAATATTACAGTATACTTTGACTTCGAAAATTTTACACATAGCGGCTCCATGGATTTTAGAACCACGATATGCTATAAAAAGTCCTAAGCCTAATTATAATATTGCGGCAGCAAAATATTTGGCCAGCGTTGGGATCACGCAAAATAGGCACGTTAGATGTCGAGTTGCGGAAAATGGCGAGAATACAATATCAAACAACCGGCCAAGACCATGTCGGGCCATGCTCAGTATAGGGTTCCGTAGTTATTCGAAAACGGCTGGGCCGATTACGTTCGAAATGGTTTTATTTTTAAACCCACAGCCCACCAAAGTTTTTATTCTACCACTTTGTTAGCATAATTAATATGTATACCTGTACCAAATTCTAGTACTAACGGCCACTGAGCTATGGTGCGGACAGACAGACGGACATGGCTAAACTATAAGGGTTTTTTGTTTACTACGAAATCCTAAAAATAGCACATGAGGAAAAAAACCGGCTAAGTGCATGTATATCCATGCTCAGTATAGCGTTCCGTAGTTGGTCGAAACTGGCTAGACCAATTATGTTCAGGATAGTTAGTATTATCTATCAGCATTCCTTAAGCCAAATATGTAAGATATTTTTCATATTTTTCGAAATAGTGAATTTGGAAAATACCTATACTCTTTTTGAAATACCTATTCACGGATACCCCACATTGTATTCACGTGTAGAGGAGGAACTCCAATATTTTTTTTTTTTGGATATTTATTATTCGAGTTTGTCGGCTTAACTAATATGTATACCTACAACAAATTGTAAATGGTCACTGATCTAAGCAATGGGCGGACAGACAGACGGACAATCGCACGAAACGATAGATGAAGACTGATAGAGCGCTGGCACACTCTAGTACCATGCTAAGAAGAGTATGCTGACAGATAGACAGACGGACTAACGGACAGACAAACGGACATGGCGAAATTATAAGGGTTTTTTATTTTTTTATTTTAACTTTGCCCGATCATAACTAGTTTTTTTTAACGAAAAAGTGTTAACGCTTTCACAGCCAGTAACAAAAAAGCTCGTTTAAATTTGAATTCTAAAATGTTGTTAACAGAGTTCTTAATCACAATTGCGGAAATAACGCGTAATTTATTTTTATTTTTTGTTACTGGACATTGTTTTTTTTTGTGATTATTAAGAATTATTTCTATGTCTAGACGGATCCAAGGATAGATGGACGGAAAGAAGGATTAACCAACAGATAGATAGACAGTCAGACGGACGGACGAACAGACAGACTGTAAAAGTACTTACACCCAGAATAATTAAAAAGGCAATCATTTCAAGTAATATCCGGTCGAAATATGTTTCTTTGCAGAAATAAACGGGCAGACAAACATACAGACAACGGATGGACAGATGAACAGACAGACAGACAGACAGACATACAGACAGACAGACGTACATGGCGAAAATGTAAGGGTTCCTAATTTACTACAGAACCCTAAAAAGTACTTGCAGCCAGAATAATTGAAAAGGCAACCATTTTAAATAATATCCGGTCGAAATATGTTTCTTTGCAGAAATAAACGGTTGGACACACGGACGGACAGACATACAGACCGACAGACAAACAGACGGATGGACAGGTGAACAGACAGACAGACATACAGACACACAGACAGACAGACAGACACACACACACACACAGACATATAGACAGAAAGACCGACAGATGAACAGACAGACAGACGGAAAGATCGACAGATGAACAGACAGACAGACGGACAGACCGTCAGACAGACAGACGGAAAGATCGACAGATGAACAGACAGACAGACGGACAGACCGTCAGACAGACAAACAGACAGACAGACAGATGGAAAGCCCGACAGATGAACAGACAGACAGACGGACAGACCGTCAGACAGACAGACAGACACACAGACAGATAGACAGAAAGATCGACAGATGAACAGACAGACGGACTGACAGACCGTCAGACATACAGACAGACGGACAGACCGTCAGACAGACAGACATTTCAAGTAATATCCGGTCGAAATATGTTTCTTTGCAGATATAAACGGGCAGACATACGGACGGACAGACAGACGGACCGACAGACAGTCAGACAGACGGACATGGCGAAAATGTAAGGGTTCCTAATTTACTACAGAACCCTAAAAAGTACTTACAGCCAGAATAATTGAAAAGGCAACCATTTTAAATAATATCCGGTCGAAATATGTTTATTTGTAGAAATAAACGGTTGGACAGACGGACGGACAGACATACAGACCGACAGACAAAGAGACGGATGGACAGATGAACAGACAAACAGACAAACAGACATACAGACACACAGACATACAGACACACAGACAGACAGACAGACACACAGACACACAGACAGATAGACAGAAAGATGGACAGATGAACAGACAGACAGACGGACAGACCGTCAGACAGACAGACAGACGGAAAGACCGACAGATGAACAGACAGACAGACGGATAGACCGTCAGACAAACAGACAGACAGACAAAGGGATGAACAGATGAACAGACAGACATACATACATACAGACAGACAGACATTTCAAGCAATATCCGGGCGAAATATGCATGTTTCTTTGCAGAAATAAACGGGCAGACAGACATACCGACATACAAACAGACGGACAACAGATGGACAGATGAACAGACAGACAGACAGACATACAGACAGACAGACGGACATGGCGAATCTGTAAGGGTTCCTAATTTACTACAGAACCCTAAAAAGTACTTACACCCAGAATAATTAAAAAGGCAACCATTTCAAGTAATAACCGGTCAAAATATGTTTCTTTGCAGAAACAAACGGACGGACAGACGGACGTACAGATAGTCAGTCCGTTCAGATAGACAGACACACAGACAGAGAGACAAACAGACAGACAGAAAGATAGGCAGATGAACAGACAGACAGACGGACAGACCGTCAGACAGACAGACTTACAAACAGACAGACAGACATACAGACAGACAGAGGGAGCCAAAATGCAAGGGTTCCTAATTTACTACAGAATCCTAAAAAGTACTTACACCCAGAATAATTGAGAAAGCAATAATTTTGAGGAATCAAACCACAGAACTAAAATGACAAAGAACGTTTGACAACGATTAAAAGCATAACCAAAAACGAAACGCCAGTGTGTGCGTAAATTTGTCTATGTGTGGTCAGGAATAGGGTTGCCTGTTACAACAGACCAATATGTCCGACGTTTTATCGACAACATGTACCTATCATAGATATTCATTATCTTAGTTATTTTGCTATAAGGTTTAACCTTTAGTATGCGTTAGCGTCAAGCAATTCAAACAAGTTTTAACTTTGACGGCTATTTAACCATTAAACTTTATAAGAGCAACTATTCTTGCATACACGGTGTTTTTTATTTCCGTTAAATTGGACAGGTTACATGGGAAGAACAGAAGTTACTGGAGAGGAGTTATTACTGGAGAGGTAGGGAAATAAGGGCTAAGCGTGCTGCAAATAAATGGGTAAAAAGACTAAAAAGCCGCAAGCAAATACTCATGACACTTCTATGACGTCATAGGTAAAGTTAAAGAGAGAAAAGTATAGTTTGACAGTACGGTACTCTTTTCTATGACTGTCAAAATATAAGGAAAAAGTTTTGTGTTTCAGTTGATTACACATTAATGAGACACATGTTCAGATTAATATGACAGGTAATATGTACACATAATTTTGATTGGTGAATCTGTTCAGATGCATATGTACTTTTCTATGCTCATTTATTTTTGAAGCCTTGGATTTGCTCATATATTTATGAACTCGACTGTACCTACTGATACATAAATACGTATTCGGCCTGAAAGCCCTCGTATCCCGGCTTCTGCAGTAATGTACTATTCTTATTAATTCAATAACAGTAAGAATTAAGCCACTCGTTTCTAAGAGAAATTAATTATATTTAAACTAAATAACTTCACTAAAATTTAACGGAAAAAACACACTAGTAGGTATAACACAAAAGAAAACAAAACATAATAAGGTCCTTAAGTTATTTAAATACACATTTGTGTTCAAAATCTAGTATCATGACAGCATTGTAAGAAATAGACTGATTGGGTACGTTTATCGAACAAATATCGATATTGGTAGTTCAACATTTAGTCGAGCTCTAGCGTAGCGTAACAATTTATATTTTTACACAAAATATCCTTTAATATTAACTATTGTGATAAATTATTAGCTCACAGTGATAGAACAACTAACAATTAATGCTACAATTTGATAATTCACACAATTAATGCTACTAAATAGACAAAATATCGTTTGAAAACAATTAACCGGCACATCATGTTTACCTGTGAAACGAGTGTTTGTCGTTATTTCTGTAGTGGGCAACAAGGCAATCATTTACACAACACGACACCATATTGATTTCATGATCTGTATAAATTCCTTCTTATAAGTTTTAATTATAAAATCACTTTTAAAATATCTATCTCCGTCGACCAGGCTGATACGGCTGATATGTCACTTCGAAAGTGGTTATGCTTTTGGGATTGTTGTTTATCTTTTTCGCACTCGTGTAATACCCATATAACTGGTGGCTTCCCTTTCACACGCTTCCTTTCTCTATTAAGCGCTAGCGCGGATTCTAACTTTATGAATCAAACGGACGGACAGACAGACATGCAGACAGACAGACAAACAGACTGACAGACAGACAAACATACAGACAGCCATACAGACAGATAGGTGGATGGACATGGCGAATCTGTAATGTAATAATGGCGAGTTTCTAATTTACTTTTTTTTTTTTTATACCATGTCGGTGGCAAACAAGCATACGGCCTGCCTGATGGAAAGCAGTCACCGTAGCCTATGGGCGCTTGCAACCCCAGGGGTGTCACATGCGCGTTGCCGACCCAATAAGAACTTGTACACTCCTCTTTTGAAGAACCCCATACTGTAGTCCAACGGGAAAACCTCGGCAGGGAGCTCATTCCACAGACGGACCGTCCGCGGGAGGAAGTTCCTCTTACTACAGAACCCTAAGAAATACACCCAGAATAATTGTAAAAGCAATCATTTCGAATACTACGAGTATCTGGTCGAAACATGTTTCTTTGCGGAAACAAACGACCGGATAGACGGACGGACAGACAATCAGACAGGCGGATGGACAGATAAACAGAAAATATACTTTCATTCGCAAAAGAAATGTTCGTTTAAATTTGAACTTTACTATGATGTCAATAGAGTTCAAGCTCACAACTGCGAAAGTAACGAGCTAACCCGAGGTTAGACCTGGGTCGCGTTTTATAAAGTTACATTTAAGCTTTGTAAACTTGCGGCAATAACTTGCAAGTGTAAACTCAGCTTTAGGTTCGTGATCGGCTTGCAAAGGGTACACGAGGCACAAGTAGTAGAGGAGTGTATTTTCAAAAGGGCTTATTTCCACTCTTGCAATAAGGGTTATTTTTTCTATGTTTCCATAAGATAAATTATCTCTATTGACAAAGTGGAAATAAGCCCTTTTGAGAAGACATTCCACAGTTACGATATAATGATTTCATAACAAAACAAAATACATCATTGTGGGACAAAGTCATTTTGCGTCCAGCGGAATGTAGCCAGCAACACCATATCGATACCTTTAGGCTCAAAGGGTGTAAACGCCAAATTGCCACTTTACAGGAGAAGCAAAAAAAGAAAAGTATTTTAGAAAAAAAATCATAACTTCTTTATTTTTTGGCAGAATAACTTAAATTTTGGCCAACGTACTTGAATTTTTAAGATAAACATTTTGAATATCAATCATTTAGGATAAATGAATAAATAAAGAAAAAGGGTGTGTTATACTCCCTTAACTTTTTGAAATAATGGCGTTTACGCCCTTAAACTTCACATAATATGCAAAAAATGTAGGGAGTATTGGTTACTAAACGTTTGAGTTTTGGTCTAAATGGGGCGTATATCACAATTACCATAGTTATAATCGGTCTTATAAACTCATTCATAACATAGGCAATGCTCTGAATGGGTGTATAATACACCCGTGGGGTTAAAAAAATACTTACAATCAAGTAAAAGGTTGCTGCTTTTATTTAAAAAAATGTCTACACTGACTATTCTGTTGCTGATTATATTTTTCTTTTATGTCTAGGGATAAAAATAATGTTAATGGCGTTATTGGACAATTAAGCTACTACCAAAGCCCAGATTAAAATGCGATATGAAACCAGTAAAACAAACAACAATTCATCATAAATTTAAGAGTCAAACTCTTGTCGGCGTAACTGATGAATGTAACTGTATCCATCTAACTCTGTCTAAAGCCACCTCCTTGACTTCTTTATACGACACAACGTCTACTTTCTCTTTTATTTGTTTCATGTAAATTCCTCTATGTCTCCCTCTTCCTCGCTTTCCTTCAATCCTTCATTCTATTATGTTTTTTATCAAAGCGTCATGTCGTATAAGGTGACCAAACATTTTCCCTCTCCTATTTTCTATTATCTTTAGCAAACTCCTTTTTTCATTCACTCTTTTAAGCACTTCTTCATTTGTGATATTTTTTGTCCAACTTATCTTCTCCATTCATCTCCAGCTCCACATTTAAAATGCTTCCAGTATCTCTCTGTCCTTTTTCGTCATGGCCCACGCCTGACACCCATAAAATGCTATACTCCAGATGAAAGTTTTGATGAGCTTCTTACAAATAGCAATTAATAATGACATCTTTATTATATAATATATTTCTTTCAATAACATCCTCTAGATGCAATGTAAGGTACATTTATTCTCATTTAGTATTATTTTTCCTTATAATTACCAACACATACATATTAACTACTAAATTAAATATAATAGCATGCTTTTAGAATACTAATAATCACAAATCTTTACCTTTTGATTTTTATAAAACCTATAGACACAACTTAATATCTTTTACTCTCACATAGCATTTCTTTCTTTTTTAAATTACCAACATATAATTATGTAGATATTAATTAAATACTAAATGGAGTAGAAGACTTTTAAAATACTTAATCATTAAATTAAATTTATGTTTAAAACGCACAGAACCAAAAAATATAACTGTGCGTACTGTAAATTAAAAATGTCGACTGAAATTGAACGTAAATTTATACACATTATACACAATGTCTCCCATTTTTATCACATTATCTGTCTATACTTTTCATTTCACACTTGCAACATAGGTACGCCAGTATACAGGTAAGTATACATAGATTTAGAATGATGGTCATTCGCTTCTATACTGTAGTTTTAATAACGCAATAACTGTTCATTCTTACTTTATAATTGGATAATGACAATGAATCATTACTATCGTATAGGTACACAGTACGTAAGCAATTTTGAAATAATAAAATAACTTAGCGACCCTAGAAGCCATAATTTATACATTTCTTGGGGCGTATAAGTCAAAAAGTTTTATTATCATAGGGCGTAAGAGGCGCAGCATGCCTACTACGTTACGGCGTATGAGTCATTTTAAAACGTACAATGGAAGGATACGGGCGTATAAACCTAATTTAGCCTACTAGAGTCATACTACCTAAATTAAGTAGCATAATTTCTACGTCGTATGAGCTTGTTTAGTTTTGTATTATAAACATTTTATAACAACTTTGTTATAAGACCTCTTTATTTTTTTTATTTCTGAACTTATTACCTAAATAAACAAAAAATTGTGTAAATGTATCAAATACGCCTCTTGCTTTCAAAAAATCTCCTAGAAATACGTGGGTCGTATATGCCCTAAATTGTCGAATTTCGTTGTTTTAACTACACATATCGATAGAGAAAAAAAAACTGAACAAAACTGCGTTCAAAACTCATTTTGGCCAAAATGGCGTTTACGCCCTTTGAGCCTAAAGGTATCGATATATTGCTAGTTGTGCTAAGCTCACCTGACGCCAATAGAACGCGACTCCAAGCATAGGGGTTCCATTAAGGGAAATAATAGGAACTGCAACTGTCTCCTTGAGCAATTCACGTATCGTACCTATCACTATGTTGACTATTCCAGACGAGTATGATGCAGGTTATTATAGTAAGTATATATATTTAATTACCAAGGAGCCGAACCCATATTACAAGCCAGGTGCCGGTAGTAGACCAACATCGGGCGTCTTACTCCTCCGTCTTACCTCCTTCTCATTAAACTCTAAAATTAACATAGAAAGAAATATCTACTAATCAGAAAGTTCACAAACTTACCATTATAAACATAGTTATGTATATCATTAGACATCAGCTTAATTTAATACTCAAAACTTAAATGACAATTAAATATGAACATTATGTCGGAAAAAACATTGACATCTCAGTCAACAACTCGTTGTCAGGTAACCAATTTCCAGGCAAGTTCCCGTCGACGGCGCTAGGAGGCGCCAGAATTGCTAGCACATATTGCATCCTTTCACTTAATTCAATTTAAACCTTTTTCATCATGCGGCCAATATCACACGTCAAACCTAAATGGATAATCAAATGAAATAAAAATACGAACTATATTCGTGTGGAAAAGAGAGAGCGAGTGGCGGCATGTTTACGTCATCGCGAACAGTTTAATAATGGTTCACGGAACTTTATTTTTCGTTCATCTGTAGTAACGGTAACCAGAAAAGTTTTGTTCTTTCATATAAATCATATAATGTTCTTGTCAAAACCGTTATGTGAAAGAACGAAATTTTTCCGTTCATCTTGAATATTGTGAACCAGAAATATTGTGTTCATTTACAAAACCGTTACCGTATTTAACCGTTACTAATACGAACGGAATTTATAACGGTTAAAGAACAATATCAAATGGTTAATGAAGAACGGTTCCGATCCCTGCTCTCTGCGTGATCGGATTAAAAAGGAGACTATCCGCAGCAGAACCAAAGTAACCGAAATAGCTGTCCGAATCGCTAAACTGAAGTGGTAGTGGGCGGGGCACATTGCGCGTAGAACCGATGGCCGTTGGGGCGGGAAGGTTCTTGAGTGGCGGCCACGTACCGGAAGACGTAGCGTGGGTAGGCCCCCCACAAGGTGGACCGATGACCTGGTGAAGGTCGCAGGAGTCCGCTGGATGCGGGTGGAGCAGGACCGGTCATTGTGGCAATCTTCGGGGGAGGCCTATGTTCAGCAGTGGCCGTCTTTCGGCTGATATGATGATGATGATGATGATGATGATAATTTAATTGATTCTGCCAGTACCTGATTTGTGCAAATAGTTATACTTGATTACAGGGGGGAAAAGCATGAATTCGAGCTCAAGATGCATCATAATAATATGACGTCGCTGGGTTCCAGAGGTATTTTACCTCCGAAAGCATATGATTTCGCTGGGACTCGAAGGGTTGAAGTGACAACATAGTGCGTAGCCAAGTTGCCAAGCGCTAACTAACGCCCAGTAGTTTTGTCTCACTGTTTCTTAATTAGTTGCCCTCCGTTCACGATTAAGTGTTAGCCTTTTTGGTATTTTGACTACGCACCCAGATACAGTACCGGTCAAAAGTTTAAGTTCACCCCATGATTTCGATACAAAATGGACTTTTGAGCAATTTTTTTTTCAATGTTAACAGCATGTCGGAGATATGAGTTACTAAATCTAGAAAACGATAAGCAATGTTTTGCTTGGAGTGGTCTTTGCTTGGTCCATGCAGGTTTGCAGGTAGATGATACCAACCTATGAACAGGTGGCTGGTGACCTGACAGTATAAAAGGTCACTACTGCAGTGTTCATCAATTCATTCCCGTGTTAGACATAGAACGATTCACTCTTGTCTTGTTATGTGAAGGGTTTACATTCTTACGAAGGAAGTTATTTCTATGGGGTATGCATCCTATGCATGGACGCAAGCTTAGAACTCTCCATTCGTTTTCTACTACTGCGTAGATGCGTAGATACAAGATTCTGTAACGAGTAACAAGTAGCTAGGCCTCTTAGCTCGGCTGTCATTAGGGTTCCCGATATCAGCAAGTGGGATAAAGAATCAAGGCTCACGTAACAGTGAGTACTGGTATTGCATCACATGTAAACGGTAAGGTTTAAAATCGACAACAGTTGGTAAGGTAATGATTGTTCACTATGTTTGCAGTTAAGTTTGATTTGAGTCGTGATTTAGAAAACTGCTTTGTTCTTTTTTTGTGATTACTGTTGTAAGAAAACGTGTGGGTAGGTATCCTACCCTATTGAAAAAAAAAAAGAAAAAAAACAGTAATTCTAGTGATTTCAAAGTATATCATGACCCATACTTATTACTTACTTAGTTGTGAAATACTAGCAGTACCAAAATATGGGCAGGTAGCCCTTTGTTTTGTTTTGTTTTCGAGTCTACCAAGAATTAATTTGTGATAGTGATAAGCATTTTCAATCCATGCCTTGTGTTAAAAGTTTTCTATGCGTGTGAAATTACCGTTACAGATGTTCAACTTCAAGATCAACAAGCTCACTGTCATAGTAGTCTACAGTTTCATCCATGATGAATATGCTGTGACGATGAAACGAGCGCAATTTCTTGCGATACCTATGTCCAAGAAATTAAGAATTGAAGACGCCAACTCTATGGTTATTTTGGAGCAACGGAAATTAAAGGACAGGTTTCTTTCCAATTGTTTTAATGAAAAATTAGAAGCAGTAGTTTAAAGAACTAACGGTTGACATTTCTGTTTGTAACGTTAAGTTTTTGTGTTCTTAATACGTTTTATTATTTGCGAGATTAATTTGATTATAGTAAAGTGAAGCAGAATCTTATTTTGATGTCGAGTATAAGATGAGGTCAGTGTCTAACCTCAAACTTTAGGTACTTAGTGTTATGATTAGGTCTAGCATTCCAATTATCTCAACATCTGTTCAAAACTGCTTATTGCTAGTCTACTAGAAAAAAAAAGGGAAATCAGTCGGCTTTGACTTTACTTTGTTTTTGTGATAAAAATGATACCGTGCAATTTGATATTTTCAGTTCAACATGGTTAACCAGAGCAACCTGCCGGCATCATGGCTGTTGCTGTCGTCGTGTTCCGACGGCGTGGCAGAGGATGAAGACTGGTGTCGCTGCTGTGAACACGTGGTTCAATGCGTGGTGTGTCCACGCCATTACAACAGACAGCGTTGTTAATCCGGTGAGAAGTTCACATTTTGTTGGGCTATTTGAGCCCTGAGCTAATTAGTGAAACTAATGTTGTAGTAGTCGTTGAGAGCTTATGCTTTTGAGTTTATCAAATTGAAAAGGCCGATGATGATGATATTGATGATGACTGTGGTCATGATGAAGGTCATGATGGTCATGATGAAGGTCATGATGAAGGTCATGATGAAGGTCACGATGAAGGTCACGATGAAGGTCACGATGAAGGTCATGATGAAGGTCATGATGGTGGTCATGATGACGGTTATGATGTTGGTGGTGATAGTCATTTCTTATTATTTGAGCTGTCAATAGTTTCAATTTGACTACTTTAGTTCAATTAAAGTTGTGGATTATAATTATTGGAATTAGTCATTTAGTTTGCAATCGTAGAATGAAACTTTTTACATTCAATTTGGATACGTTTTCTCAGACTGCATACACCATTTTATCATTCGTAATCGTAGGTGTAAAATCGGATCTATTTTTCCGTCTCCGTGCGGCCACGATTGTGGGTGGCATGCGTTTGGTTTGATGGTGTAATCGGTCGATGTGTTTTTGGTTTGGTTACCGGATGGAGGTAGACCAATTTTGTTGTTGCTGGATGGAAGCAACTGTGGTTTTGGTTACCGGATGGAGGTAGACCAACTTTAGAGTACTGTAACCCATTTGTTGGTTTGTTGAAGTGTTTCATTTGACTATTGTAGAACTATGTCTGTTACTGGCTAGTAAAGTAGTAAGTACATAGACTGACTAGTCTATTCGAATGTTAATGAAGTTGATTTTAATTCCCTGGGTTGATTAAACGAGTACCTCAATAATTTTTAAATTTAATGAATTCAAATCATCACTCATGTGAGCTTTCAATGGACCGAGAGCAAGTCCGAGGGATTGAGCGTGATCTAATAATCGCATCGGAAGTTCCGAAGCATGTAAAAGGTGCACGTGGACTGCTTTTTATGTGCAGTATACTCTTTGCGAGGAGTAGCACTTACGCGGCTGAGATGGTTCTAACTTCTGATAGGTTATTGGATCCTAACAATCCGATGGACAAAAATGAAATCTGGTGGTTATGGTGTAACCTGGTTGAGTAATTTACGTTTTTGTTTGAGTCGAGAGGTTGACTCATTTGAATCATTCATTAATTGAGATCATTTTGACTTATCATTTTGGTAATGCCACAAAAAAAAAAGTTACTGTTGTTAAACGGGATGAAGTGACTATGTCACAATGTGAGTTTACGATGGACATAAACGTGACTTGGGTTCCTTAATTTTGATTTTACTGGTAACTAAAACTGAGCTAGTGGCACTATCAAAATTGTCTAACAAATAAGTTCATGATGATTGAATACAGATAACATTTTGTTGTTAATTAAAATGCTAGAAAGGCAAGTACCAATTGAAGTCGATGAAGATTGTTGTGGTATGAAGGATGAGGTTCTCAGTTCGGTTGGTCGACCGTACCAGAGGCTTGATCGTAGCCGTAGCCCGTTAGAAGTCGGTGTCGACCTTTGAGTAGTCCGTGGGTACGCGGTGCGCGATAAGCTCTGGCGGAGGTCGGGTCTTGTAGAGACCGTAGAGTCATAGGGTTGACTCGGCGATCCCTTGGGGATGCGCGTAGTGTGGTTATGTGATAACCAATAGGCCACGAATGAGAGACCTGCTTCCGAAAGTTTGCCGTCATGTGTTTTACGTAAAAGGTGGCTATGAAAGCCAGGTGGTACTTGTCTGGTCTTGCATTTAAATTGGTGGTAATGAATTGACTTTAAGTGATCCTAAATTCAGTTGCAAAGAATAAAATTATTTTCCTTGAGTTGAGTTGATTTTACGTAGACAGATAATTTGGTCAGGAGTAACCGAGTGGTGACAAAGATTACTGATGTACATGTTTGTTTCAGATACAAGCGAGGACGCTTGTCTTGTCAATATGGCCGTATCGGAGATATGAGTTACTAAATCTAGAAAACGATAAGCAATGTTTTGCTTGGAGTGGTCTTTGCTTGGTCCATGCAGGTTTGCAGGTAGATGATACCAACCTATGAACAGGTGGCTGGTGACCTGACAGTATAAAAGGTCACTACTGCAGTGTTCATCAATTCATTCCCGTGTTAGACATAGAACGATTCACTCTTGTCTTGTTATGTGAAGGGTTTACATTCTTACGAAGGAAGTTATTTCTATGGGGTATGCATCCTATGCATGGACGCAAGCTTAGAACTCTCCATTCGTTTTCTACTACTGCGTAGATGCGTAGATACAAGATTCTGTAACGAGTAACAAGTAGCTAGGCCTCTTAGCTCGGCTGTCATTAGGGTTCCCGATACAGCAAAATATTTTTTCTACCGATGTCTTGCTGATTCGAGAGCTATTTAATATTAATTTCCCATAAAATCAGGACAATTTTATACATCGGATCCGAAATAATTCTTAGGCAAAGGACGTTGTAATTTTTTGATCATCATTAGTATGAACATCGCGTAGGCATGACTACCAAAAGCTGCAACAGCTGCCTCAGTTGTCTGGGCTAATCGAAAGTAACGGTAAATTAAAAAGGAATAGCTCTATAATCAGTCACATATTCATTGCAAACAAGTGTGGACTTACATGCTGGAAAAATGATAACCGTAAAGAGAGATTTTGTATTAAAATCGTTGTGCGAACTTAAATTTTTGGCCGGTAATGTAATAGTAGTGCATTATGACAAAAGTGCGAAAAACACAAATTTTGTTTTTGCAAGTGTCTCGTGCGACGTTTTTTAGTACAGATCGACATAAAATGACCCACTTCTCGCACTAGAGCCTAAAAAAGTCACCATCTGTACTAAAAATTGAAATTTTCGATGTAGCTTCACCCCCTTTACTCACCAAGTAACGTGGAAGAATGTCTTGCAAAGCCCAGCATCGCAACCAACGCATACGCCAGTGCGTGCGAGCGCGGCGTCGGTACATAAAGCGCACGAACGCGCGCCCCAGCGCGAATACGCCATCTCGAATAGAGTTACGCCGGACAGTCGCTCCACCTGTGCGACGTTATACAAGTAGTACATTGTGCATCAAGGGTTGTAAGTGCGGAATTACTAACGAGAGGTTAGACGTCCATGTTATATATGGTCGCAGCTCCACCACCTATAAACTGAACTGTCCCAATGTCAATTGTTCATTTAGTTTTCCTAATGTTTCCCAATCTGGCGTTATAATTGTTTTCATCACACCTGTTCGGTAAGTGCGTCAATGCGCTGCGGCGATGCGCGCCGTAGATGCGTCATTACACCCTAGGGCTGTCAAGGATTTTCATATAACATTACGTCGCACTAGCGCGGCGCGCGCCTTGCATTATTTCATCCCTGATTTTGAGAAATGATTTAGACCATTTTAGAGTAGTTTTGTGAAAATATATTGTTTTATTTACTTTTTTTGCCTCACAGGTGTGATGAAATAGTACATTGTGCATCAAGGGAGGTAAGTACGGAATCACTAACGAGAGTGTTAGAAGCCCGACGCCGTAGGCGGAGGGCTTTTGATGACTCGAGTTAGTATTCCGCTTACCGACCGTGATGCATACAATGTTTTTCATCACACTTGCCGACAAAAAAATAAGTTTTAAGAAATAACATTATTAAATGACGTACTGACATTTCCATTACTCCCTAGGGAATTTCAGTTTTCTATTACTCCCGCTGCGCGCGCAAGCAATGGCGCGCTTAGACAGCAAG
>JALPQI010025145.1:0-18518 GCA_025490895.1 Thaumatotibia leucotreta
AAAACCGGGGTTACTTTGATTAATTTTGAACTTTGGTTACATATTTTGATGAATTTAAAGGACGTACTTACTAATTTAAAATTCATATATAATTATCGGTTTTCTTTAAGAATCAACCTGCTATATAAAAAACAAGTGGTACCTTTAGTTAATAAATATAAAATAAATACAACGCGATCAAAGTTATATTGTTGAGAATGGAATTACTTTGATACCACTTATTTTTACTACAAACCGAAAATAGCCCACTTAAAAGCCTGAAATAATAAAAATCGGTTAAGTACATTTCTAGTGATTTGTTTTTTCTTTGTGTATTGTATTTGTGGGGTGGTTACTGTGATCCCATACTAAATGATCCAAGTTGATATGTTTTGACGGTTTACTTGTTTTTTCATTAAAATTGATGCAAGAACTTAACTTTCGCCGATTCAAAAGTATATCTTTCAATATTTAATTGCAGAAATAATAAGTCTTTCCTAATTAATAATCTACTCGTACTTATAATTAGTAATATTGTAAAAAAAACTATTTATTTTTCTAGACGACATGACAGTTTAGCGCTAGTACTTGGGTACTATGTAGTGAAGCAATAGGCATGATGACTGTCAAGTCAAATCAACATCTTTTTTCGATTTTTTTAAGATTAACATAAAATACACAAAACTGACGTCAGGTTTGTATACTAAACTTATATTAAATATAAGTTCTGTACAATAATGATTGCAGTCTATATTTTAGTAATAATTCATTCGTGTATGACGCCGTGTATAATGTGTAATAATTTATTTTAAATACAGTCATCATCCCTATGTTGGCATTGCCAAAAGTGAAAAAATAAATACTAATAAGTTTTTAGATTCGTTAAAACATACAACGGGGTTAGATCTATGTTTGTTTTACTTGTATTGTATACAAATAATATGTAGGAAAGTATGACAAACACTTAATAATTCGAAGTTTATGCTGCCATTATTGTTTCTTCGTAGTCGCGATTATAGGTACACAAAATTCACAGTCATCTTTTCCAAACAATCTCTAATATACTTTTAAGTAAAACGAACAATATTACAAATGTATTGTATTTTTTAAGATTTCATGCAAAAGAAACACAATTATTCAATCTGGCACATTTATGGATTTTAATATTATGCTGAATTAAAAACGGTTACTTGTAAATGCAACAATGTTTTTTGAAACGTACTGTTGAAGTGTACATTTTTGAATCGTAACTCCCATATTCCGTATTGCGGCTCCTTTCATTATAAAGAAATCTAACCCATATATATTTATTTTATTCAAAACAGCAGCATGTACAAATATGGCTCCTGTGATTGATGCACTCGAATATACTTTTAATTCAAAAAGGTTGCAAATCCAAATACGGCAGTTTCGATTTATGAAAAATCCAATTTAAGAGGATATTTTAAAATGAAAACTACCACATTCCGTTTTGCGACTCCTTTTTATATAAAGAAACATAATATTTACGTATTTATTTTATTCAAAACGGTCACATCTACAAATATGGCACATTTGCTTATATATTTCCTAACGTAATCACTCCTTTTTTCGTTTTATGGCACTTTTTCACAAAAATGTCGTGCATTTTGGTCGACGGTCGAGTTGCAACTGACAAAATGGCGGTTTAGCACTGAAGTTAGTCTCGAAAGAGTGATAGTGCAAAAAGGGCACCTGCATAATTTTGATACTTTCTAACGTCAAATCGACAGGTGTCTTAGTGCCACGTAAAATATAAGTGTTAATAATGTCGGTTTTGCAATAAAATCATTTTTCATGATTTTTGAGTTGTGTCGCTTTTGTATTTAATGGACGATATCTGAAATGCAGAACAGTATTACAAAAAAATGGTACTACTTATAAGTTTGATTCGTTGATTTTTAACAATATATATTTAAACTAGTGACCCGCCCGGCTTCGCACGGTATATATTATGTAGGTACTATACCTACATAATATAAACCTTCCTCTTGAATTACTCTATCTATTAAAAAAAATCTCATCAAAATCCGTTGCGTAGTTTGAAAGATTTAAGCGTACAAAGGACATAGAGACAGAAAAAGTGACTTTATTTTATACTATGTAGTGATACGCAGAAAACTATCTATTTTTGTAAAAAAAAAAGTAGGTACCTAAATAATTAGGTTTCGGAATAAAGAGAGCTAAAATACCATTAAGTAAATATGTAAGTTATTATTGATTCTTGCTTCGCATTCACGAAACTCGCACTCTAGTAATTAATGAAATTATTGAACCGTAGGCATATAATTCTTCAAAATCGAAGGGAACCAAATAACTCCGGGCTTTCATTACAATCAAGGCCCCCGGAGCGTCCAGTCACGTTTCCAGGGACGCCTTGTTAGGCGGAGACATCCGGCAACGGAACCAGGATAACAAATAAGTCAGTGAAAATGGTTTTTGCTATCAAGAAAAGTATCTGGTTTTTGTTATATTCTGGAATGCCAGTTCAGTTTTGTTACAAGACAATTTTTCAACTTTACGATACAAGTGCGAAACACGAGTTACGAAGTTCTTTTTCGTACGTGTATAGTACGACGTTTTTGACTACTGACGGCCCTCCGAAGTTTCGACCTGACAAAAAATTTACCACTTAGTTTGTGTAGTTTAAGTGCGTAAAAAAGCCACCATTTGTACCTACTGAAAAATATTTAATTACTCTCGAAACATTTTAAATCGATTGTTGTGATGTTTTGTTCAACTGATATCAAGCGTTCAAATCTCAAAAAATAACACACGCAGAGGATTTGAGAAATATGAAAGAATATCCTGACATCGGCTATGTGTACCATTTTTAAGTTGAAAGTTAAAAAAGGGTAAACAAACCTGCAAACTTGGATTATTTCATAATCAGGCACTTTCGCAACACAATCTTGTTTTTATCACCAACTTAAAACCTTAAACTCACACACAATTTTTTGCTAAAATGAATGATATTTATTAGTATTAAGGTAAAAATATATCTGCGAACGTGTTTCACGATATGTAGGTATCAAAGTCAAATTCTACGGAAAGTCAGCCATATTTGTTTATCTTTTTTTTACTTTATATTTCAACAATATTTCGTACCTCAGGGAACCTATGTACGGTACCCTGATGGGATATCTTTATACATGCACACAGGCTTAAATAATCTTTTTCTTCATAATAGACACAACAATCTGAAGCATAAAGTACCTTGCTGCCGTTCGTAAAATAGCTCTGTACCTATCAATGTAATGAATTTATAAAGTGCTCTCCAATCAGATTGATGCCGATTATTGGAAAAATATAAATACTATAAAGTACAAAGGTATTTTATTCACTTAATAAAATACAGTCGATTCAATAAGTGGCAGCTGCTGTGCATGTCACACACTTTAATCTGTTTTTATTAAAGATAAAACGAGCTACTATTATACCCGTTTTCGGGCAAACTTCGACTTCATCTAGCTTTCACTGATTGCCTCTTCCAAAACAGAACCTGCATGTAAAATTAGTTTTATTTAGGGTAGGTATGTTTACATTTTGAACCCTCAGGCATAAGTTTCGATCCCGCAAGTCTTAGTTAGTTTCGCAATTAAACAATCCCGAGGAATTGATTTAATTGCGATCTAGTTACTAGAATATGCTCCGACTTTAGTATCCGTACTGAAGTAGGCATTAGGCGGTAGCCTATATGTGTATATATTTATTCCAGCCATTTTATAAAAAAATGGGAATAATTTCAGTGTCTAACCTTTTTATATTAGCCGTAATATTTAGTTGTACGGCTGTATTACATGATAATAATTAAATAAATACAAAACAAACACGAAATTTGATTAACGATAAACGCGCCTTAATCGCGTAAACGTAAGTTTAGGCAAGTCCTGTTTATCGTTAAAATAATCTGTCGTTCAAATCGTTGTTCTAAAATTATAATTATTACAAATAAAAAGAGACTGAAAATCATACACAACAGCTAAAAGAGATAAATAGGTAATTTGTTACATTACAGTAAATAAAAGTTTAACTTTTAGGCGCTTATTTTTTATTCAATTTATTAATTGATAAAAAAAAATTATTAATTGATTGGACCAAAAAATATAATTTACTCCACTGCTCTCTGTCCAGGCCAATAGGTACCACCATAATCCCAAGTAATTTAATTTAATTTAATAATGTAATCACCGATGAACTATTTCTCATATATCTACAATTCTACATAAGTATATGATTGCATTATAATAATCGATCGATCCCGTACCTATTTCATTCAAAGAGTAATAAAAATTAATCTTTTCATATAGGTATATTAGTACGGTAAGTTTAGGTAAGTACGGTCCTTTTTTATAAATCCAGACATTCTTTGCGTGAAACGTAAAACAGGATTCCGTCTCCGCTGGCTAAAAATAAAATACCTGAGATATTCGTGGACAGGTTTACAAAAATGCTATTCTTTCCGATGCTTCCTATTCCTATTTCACACCAAGTATTTCCATATTGTACTATATTGTACAGTATGCAGGTACGTACGGTGAGGGTTAAATAAGACTCGGATAGACTGACACAAATTGCTCTGTTACTTAGTTGCAATGACTTAAGTCAACTAGTTATCAGAAAAGAAGAGAATTCATCAGAAAACCAGCAGAAATGTAGAAAATTGTTGCATATACCTATATAAATAATATCCTTGCAACCTCTACAGTATCTAAGTAAGGTAAAACGTTTTAATGGGGTAAGACAAAAAGCTACCTAACTACCAGCAGACGCTGTGCCAGAAGGACGACTTTTTGTGTTACCCCATTAAAAAAACCGTTTCATCTTACCCCACCTTACCTTACCTGGTTATGGGCCGAGTCTTTGAAGAGTAACTAATCTAAAATAGTACAAAAAAAAAGAATTTTAAAAAACGTACTCGTGAAGGATTAATCGTTAATCGCAGTTTGGGCTTTATAACAATCGACATTGGTGTCCCAAACTTCAGGAATCAGGTAAAATTCTGTAGACTTCGTAAGCTTTTTACTCTGTGCATAGGTAAAAAATCAATGTTGTTTTTCATTTATCTGCATATAGTTGTGTTCCTCATTTTGATAAAACAACAACGCTAGCGTGACCAAGATTACGATTTCCCAAAAAAATTTATAATTTTAGCGCTTGCTTATATTTTTCACTTTTTTTCTACTTATTAATTAGTATGTTCTAGCAATAGGTATTTACAATACTATTACAATTCACTTGAATATTACCAGAATATTATTCAATTTAATATAAACCAGAACTTGCCAACCTGACCCTGGATTGTTGAAGTGGATCTTGCACTATCAAACACAAGCAACAACCACACAGAAAAATAAACTAACTTCTTATGTAGCATTGAAATCTGTATATACAACCCTTAATAAACCTACAAATCCTGAAAATTATAAACATGTATCAATTAGAATACACCACTCGGGAACACTACAGGTGTACCTGTACGAGTAAGATATAGATACATTCTAAAATAGGTAGGTGCCTCAAAGTATTAAATACTTGAAACATTGTCTAGATAACTAATTATGATATTCTTGTTACTATGATATGATGGTAGGTAACAGTTGTCTCACAGCTTTTGATTAAATTCGTAGTAGATCCCAGTGTCCCAAGACGGTGTTAAGAGTTTCTTCGGAAGTGTCCGAACTTCATTGCTCTGAGGCATTTGCGGGTTGCCACTATAACTGTAACTAGTCAAAACTGAACTAGAATAAAATTAAATTCTCAGTATTTCCACCCGCTTCGTGACAATCTTTAACCAGAATTAAAACTAACATACGATTTTTTATCCTAAAGCAATATACAGGATGTCAATCTAATACGGTCAAACCTCTTAAGAAGCAAATTTTGATAAGGTTTACTTTTTTTTATTCATGGGTACCAAAAAAATTGCACCTCAATAAAATGCAACGTACTTAAGGTAGACTGCTTGTTAATAAGTATTTCCAAAAGCGGCTATCGCGGCACGTCATAGCATAATATAACCAATGCAAAACCTATCCAATCAAAAATACATTCAGGGCTAAAGAGCTGCTCATTAAATATTCTATAATGGATCGGGGGATCGTAATTAAGTGTAACATAAAATTTGTATTATTATCGTTTACACTAATGAAGCCCGCCCGAATGCGATTTAGACACTGTACAGTAAGGTAAGGTGGGGTAAAATAAAACGATTTTTTAATGGGGTAAGACAAAAAGTATACGCTGTACCAAAAGGACGACTTCTTGTCTTACTCCATTAAAAAACCGTTTCTACTTATCCTACCTTACCTTATTACCACCATGCAAGCTTTTATTGAAATCGAAAAGTGAGATGCAGATATTTAACCATGAGCATTATTTGTTTAAGCATTCTAATTTTAAAAGTAATTAACTTTCTAAGAAAAGTTCAGTGAGAAGCGATAAACTTCAAAATGAATGGTTAATTAGCGCTTGTCAATGACAGATCGCGGCCATTCGCAGCGTTTGATAACTAAGCTTTACACGTTGCATTTATCATTCGCAGGAAATAAAGAGTTAAAACTTGTTTTCTTTGTATAAAATTCACAGTATTGATCAATGGAGCTTGGTACTACTTTGCACTTCGTTTTTCTCACTTTTGTCTTTTATATTAGTAAATTATTGTTTGTCCACATTTGTATCACTTATTAAAAGTTTATTAAGCACTTCTTTTACTACGCGAGACGCGATAATCTATTATTTCTATATAATTACGATTAAATTACGCGGGATGTTGTTGTCTTGGCCCAGTGTTGCCACATAGATACTAATAATGTAAGATTGCCACTAAGTATTTTTATCTTAAATTTTATAATATTCATAAAAATATGAAAATGTTAATGTTTGCTACGCCCATCAGGGTTCATGTGTCATATGTAAAATATTGTCCATGAGTGCAATTTAATAAATAAATGATAAATGATAAATGATAATTAATTATACAGTCAATTTAAATGTTTGTCAACTGTTAATACTTGAAAACGATCGCTAAGTAATGCGTATTATCACCTATTTTTTCTTAAAAGCCCTGGTCATTGTAACACACTGTATAGTGTATATGTAGTCGAGCATTTTAGGTAGGCCCTTTACTTACCTACCAATTTCAAATAAGAGGCAATAGTAGATTGTCAACCAAGTGTCGAAAGTAACCAGAGATATTTCTGGCGCTCGAACGTAGTGGCGTCAATAATTCGAGGGTCAATGAGTCACTTTTACCCTAGTTAAGCACTCTAATTTTCATATGGGCTTTGAGGTAAGTAAAAGAATCGATAAAGTTTAAATAAAAATTACTTTCGACCCTAGAGACGGAAGATCAACTTTCCGCCTAATTACGTACGAAAATGGAACTTGGCGATCAGGAGAGATGAAAAATTTCATCATCAAATGTGACGTAGGATAACACCTGCGTCCATACATCTAACACATACCAATATGAGAAACGGTACCTAATGTAAAAATAGAAAATCTATGGACGTAGGTAAAGACGTTTGCTATAATCATAAAAAAGTATTTTTTTTTATTTCCGTTAAAGAGCGTAGCCGTGTTTACATAGAGAATCCAAATCCTTTTCACCAAATGTACAGTATCTTACAGTATTTATTTTTTAAAGAGCTCTCAGGACTAATATTATTTACCTACTCTAAATCTGAGCATTCTGTCTTTGTTATTTTCTGAGGTATGATTAATTGTTTATATTGTCACAATTACTATTATTTTCAACATTGGCTAATGCGATTTATATTGAACTTTTGTATCATGCTGCTTTGTACGTTAATTGGATTGTTATATCGCTTATACATATATGGGTTTATTTTTTACATTTATAACACGGCACTCAGATTTATCATTAAAGTTGTATTTATAAATGTGAATGTTTAATATCTAGTTGAATCCCTTCAATTAGATATTACCTATATCAAAAAGTTAATAAGAAACGAATTGCAAAGTACAGCATAAAAAATACAAATGACATGTGTTTTTTAATATATAACATGAGATAACTTAATACTCACACTTATCATCACTGATGATAAGTGTGACTAGACTGGCTCCAACCTTATCCGCCAATAATTTGAGGAAAGCATACTTTGGTTACTTTCAGTCAATTTTAATCCACGGGGTAGACTTATGGGCAACGTCTGCAGATCGAGACAGAGTATTCAAAATTCAAAAGCGAGCCTTACGAGTCTTGGATCACAAACCCATAGATCATCCCGCTAAAGAATTATTTAGACATCATCAAATCCTTACCTTGCCAAGTGTGTATATATTGACCGCTTGTTTACACATTCGAAGTAACTTACACGACTACAAAACATACGGACAAACCCATTAAAGACCAACGCGCAGACGGCACCTGCTAATGCCCCCGCGCCGGCGCCTAGCTAAAGCCCGCGCGGCACTCAGCGTTGCCGGGACTCACATATATAATTGTGTTCCTGAACACATAAAAAAACAGTCCAGTGATGCACTATTCACAAAAAAACTGAAGGCGCTACTCCTTGACCTTGCGTGCTACACGGTAAATGAGTTTATGCAACAACCCAGTCAGTGACCACACACACCACACTTCACAGGATTAGATGGTGTAGGTATGTAAATAATAATTATAATTAATTTAACTTTCATGTTTCAAATTGTGTATTTTAATTTAGTATTGACATGTAAATGAGATGTACGTTTACCAATAAAAAATCTGAATCTGAATCTGATGAAGAGTATGTAAATATCAAATTCTAAGTACTTTTTTATGTATAGGTAAAAAGTTTAGTGATTTTCTATAGGGAAATCCGTCCCATTTATCCCATAGTAAAAGTTCATAATTGAAGGGTCCACGGAAAAAACATGTCCAGTGCTTAAAAAAATCATGGCAAATTCACATCTTATTCTCTTAAAAGTAAGGTGGGTTTTCCTTCTGTAATTTGAATTGACTAGACATGTTCTTTCCGTGGAACTTTCAATTATGACCCAGAATCAACCCTCTAAAATTTGGTCTATCTATCTATTCAGCCCGTGTCCACCCACTGCTGGGTATATGCCTCTTCTTTATTACGCCACTTTCCTCGGTCCTGTGCTAGTCGTATCCACTGCTTTGTTGCGGTTCGGCAGATGTCGTCGGACCATTTTGTCGGTGGTCTCCCAACAGACCTTCTTGACCACTCTGGCCAAATTTGGTCCGTGATTAAAAACCATCTTGTGTATAATACATAGTACATGTATACATAGATTAATATACAAGGTGAAATTTTAATGGTTTAATGGCTTTTTCAGTATCGTGCTCCCGTGACGAACATTTCACTACGCATATACCTAAAGGAATTCTCATTTAAAGGTATAAGATTTTATCGTTTAAGTTAGAAAAGTAGTACCCCTTTATATGGATTAGGGTTCAAAGAGCCCTTACCCGTTAACTTTGGGTACGGCGATGGGAGAGACGTGGAGTTAATTACTATGTATGACCCTTGTTCAAGTTAAACAATGTTCATATGGATACGTTTTACCTTACATGTGTAATGATGAAAATATAATCACCTTAATCTACCTGAGTTTGATAATAGCTTTATTTAATAGGTAAGTAAGTAGTAACAACGTTGAAAATAAACGGGTGGCAAGCTTTGCTTAGGAAGCCAAGGATTTATTACGGGTATAAGTTTAATTAAATCTGGATCATTATAAATAAAAACGGAGCAGACTTAAATCAATCAAGTTTTTATTCTAAGGAATTTTCACAAATTTATACAGGGTGTTTTTTTTTCGACCGTTCAAATTCTACGTAGTGAATGTGTAGGTCAAACTCACCAACTTTTACTATGGGGACAAAGTCGAAATCGCGAAAAAAAAATCAGCTGTTTCATACAAATTGGCGGCATTACGACGGCCGAAATGTATGAAACAGCTGATTTTTTTTTCGCGATTTCGACTTTGTCCCCATAGTAAAAATTGGTCAGTATGACCTACACATTCACTACGTAGAATTTGAACGGTCGAAAAAAAAACACCCTGTATAGGTAGCGCAGGTACTTTAGCTTATTTTATCTTCGTTACCTCTTATTTTATCTGTTGCAGATAGGTATGTAAATCTTGATACGGTCAGCCAGGTTCCATTTATCATACAACCGTTACCCATGAAATATCTATGAAAAATGTTATGGCTAAAAAATTGGTTCACTGTACGTGTATATGTAGGTACACAATTACTTGGTACATCATATACTTAGAAGTATGAATACGATTTGATTCACTTCTAGGTTCTAGGTATAACACGAAGCAAAAGAATGTATCATCAAGATGGTATAATTTTGTTAATTATTACATTTAGTTGAAGTAGGTATATCTAAGTATCGCACAAGCACAGTCGTAAAATAACTGTTTTACGAATATTTTATGTGCCACAATAGATCGCGTCAGAAGCTTTAGTATATACTACCTAGGTACAGTCTGAGGCATTATACGTATCTGCGCATTTCAGTCTAGCTCTTTAGGCTGAAGTCGCTGAAAGTGTCATAAAACGGATATTCCTTTTACAACATCCTTACTGAATAGTATTCGGTATGACTGATAATGGCTTTACGGTTTTGACTTATTGGAACAGTTTTGATAATGATCAGGAAAATATATTTATTTATTTAAAACTTTATTGCACAAAAGGAAAAAAAAAATGTACAAAAGGCGGACTTAACGCTATGAAGCATTCTCTACCAGTCAACCTTCGGGCAAAGCAGAGAACATGTAGGCGGTGCAAGAAACAGAACAAAGCGGGTAACAGAATTAAAAGTAACTTTTGGAATTTAATATTCTAATTATAAATACTATACACACATAAGGGAATAAAATACATATACATACATAAACATACATATACATAAGATATCAGATGAAACTTACAATTGAGACACTAAGAACTTGCCATTCTGCCAGCAAAGTATTTACCTAAGGATTTTTTAAATGAGAACCTACTGGGGCATTGTCTTATTTTAACTGGAAGACTGTTCCAAAGGCGAGCTACCTGAACAGAGAAGGAATTAGACATATAAGTAGTATGGTGTGACGGAATACACAAAGAGAGGTTGCCAGTAGAGCGAAGTTGACGGACACGAGAAATACCATAGTAGTTAAAGAAATTTTTCAGATATTCGGGAGATTGAGGATCATTGATGATAGAAAAAAGAGTGCAGAGCATGCGAATGTTGCGACGAATTCGTATAGGAAACCAACCAAGTTTGGAGCGGAAAGAGGAGATATGGTCATACTTGCGGAGACAGAAGATGAACCGAATGCAGTTATTAAGTAAACGATCTAACTTGTTCAGAAGTTCTTCATTTAAATCCGGATAACACACATCACCGTAGTCAATTATGGGTAAGATCAAAGATTGAGCTAATAATATTTTTGTTTTAATAGGTAAAAAGTGTTTGAGCCGGTTAAGTGCGTGTAGAGAACCAGTTACTTTACGGCTTATTTCAGCAACCTGCGTCCTCCAACTCAGGGAGCTGTCCAAAAAGACACCCAAGTCTTTTACACTCTGACTATAGGGAATCGGAGAGCCATTGAAATAAACGGGGGGTACTAAATCGATTTTTGCAAGCTGGCGTTCTCCACCTATAACAATCGCCTGACACTTTGATGGATTGACAAACAGACCGAACTTCTCAGACCAACGCTGTAGATGTAGGAGATCCAAATTTAAATTGTTAACAGTAGTAGCAAGGTCAGTAATGTTACAATGGTCATACAGTTGCAGGTCGTCGGCGTAAAGATGGTACGAGCAGCGAAGGTCCGGAGTAATAAAATTGATAAAAATGGAAAATAACAACGGTGAAAGAATACCTCCCTGGGGTACGCCAGTGGCTAGATCACACCATTCAGACAAAGCCCGATCAGCTCGTACCGCTTGCTGACGCCCACAGAGATAAGCACCAAACCAATTTAAAGCACAAGGCGACACGTTGAGGTGTTTAAGAAGAGCAAGAAGAATTTGGTGGTCGACAGTATTAAATGCGTTAGAAAAGTCTACCAAGATTAAAACTGTGACCATTTGATTTTCCATGCCACGTCTGATATCCTCGGTCACCTTAAGCAGCGCAGTAGAAGTGCTATGTCCCGGGCGAAAACCTGACTGAAAGGGGCTCAGAAGTTGGTGTGAGAAAATAAACTTAGACAGCTGCTTATGAGCCACCGCTTCAGTGATTTTGGACAGAAAGGGAAGTATGCAAATGGGTCGAAAATTACTAATTAATGTGGGGTTATTTATTTTGGGCAAAGGTATGACAAACGCCCTACGCCAAAGAGACGGAAATTCGCCATTAGAAAGCGAGGAGTTGATGACATCAGTCAGAATTGGAAGCACGCTGTCTAAAACAGACACTATCATATACCGACTGATGTCATCACAACCAACTGCATTAGATTTAATGGCTTTTATAATGGTTCTCACCTCCGTAGGGCTAGTACAAGAGAAGGAAAAAGACGCATCACCAATTGAAGGAAGGGCCAAAATTTCAAAAAGTGTGTTGATTTTGGTATTGTCATTCACGGAAAGGGCAGACGAAAAATGCCGGTTAAGGTCAGAAAGAGAGAAAGAGACACCATCAAATTGATTAACAGGTCTGCCCAAACCTAGGGACTTGAGAAACTTCCAGATATTAGCCATGGAAGATGAAGCTACATTTTGATGAATAAACCGCCTCTTCGCTGAACGTACCATCTGATTACACCTATTACGAGCAGTTTTAAAGAGCGACCAGTTACTATCAGTACGGTTGCGCTTAAAAAGCCGAAAGGCGCGGTCTCTTCTACGCATAGCCATGCGTACACCTTCAGTAATCCATGGCGCTGGCGGCCGCTTGACTCGAACCCTATGTAACGGTGCATGCTTATCAAATATTTTCAAAATTGCCGCATTAAGAAGAGACAATTTGGTTTCTGTTGTAGTAGCCGTCAACACAGGGGACCAGTCAGTTGCCGCAGCGTCGCGGAGCAAAGCATCTGTGTTAATTTTAGCAAAGCTACGCATGAATATAACAGCAGGTTTACACTTGTCCGGCTTTATATTGTAACTAGCAAAAACCAAGTCATGGTGAGAAAAACCGGGTGCAAGAAACTGGCCATGCTTTATGACATTGCTAGGGGCAGAAGTGAGAATCAAATCCAGCAGAGTGTCAGACTGAGAGGTATGATGAGTCGGATTAAGAGGCATGACAGAAAAATTTACGGACTTGACTAACAAATTTAATTTACGGCTTTGTGGAGTATCCTTGCAGAGATCTGTATTAAAATCACCCATAATTAGGTGATGTGTGCCATCCAGACTCAAAGTTTCAAAAACTCGCTCAAGGTCGGAGAAGTAATCAATTGTAGGGGGACAGTAGACTACACCCAGTATGGCCTTGACTCCATTGACATTCACCTCGAGAAATATCCATTCCGCAGAACCAGAGTAAAGAGATGGGGATAAATTTAAAACCTTATACGGAATGTTACTTCTGAGGTAAATGGCAACACCGCCCCCACCCTTACCCGTACGATCATTTCTAATTAGAATAAAACCGGGCAGTGAATACGATGTCGAATCGAGGGTAGGTTTCAGCCAACTCTCGGATACAAGTACCGCGTGGACAAATTCACTCTGAAACGTGTCTAAAAGGTCAGTAAAGTGAGAAGGAATGCTTTGGGCATTAATATGGCATACATTTAAAGTTTTGGAATTCAGAAATTCACGTGACACCAAAGTGCCCAAATTATGAGATGTATCCAGTGAGTTGAGTGAGACAAAAGACGAACTATCGTTGCTGGCAGAATAAAAAGTTTCATCATCTGACATATAATAAATAAATATAAATACAGAATATAAATATTTTCAAAACTACAATATTTATGTACATAGATTAAATCTAACTAATCTACTTAACCTAACCTATATCTAAGATTGGCCCTTGTGGCATTGTACCGAGGATGCTGGCGGCATTTCCTCGCTGTATCGCAATACTGATGCGTTGTGCGAGGAAGTCGCCAGCTCTTCCAGAATATAATAAATAATATGGTAATACTTTTTACTAATAAGTGCAAAACTAATATACACGTAACTCTGCTAATCCTGCCGGTTGTTTAGTGAGAGAAAACCTATTAACACAGAATTGAACAAAATAAAAATTACAAAGTTAAGAAAGTAAAAAAAAAACATCAGGTAAAAAATTGACGACAATAACAGTAACTCGAACACACAGTCAAACTGACAGGTGTCATGCTAAATACCTGTCAACAAACGTCATTAACATTAAGGCAATAACAAGGGAAAGCGCGGGAAACGTGGAACGCGGCGGTCGAAGTTTTGTGTTTCTTGTAACTTTAATTTCTATTTTAATACTGTAGATCAGGAAATTGGTAATTTGTATATAGTTTTTCATATAATCTGTGTATACTATTCTATTTGTGTAAATAATTATTGAAACTGCGTCATATTGGGTAAGTTCTCATGTAAATATTTTTGATGGAGAACGAGTTGGACGGGGATCCTCCCGATCCCGGAGGAGATGATCTCACGGTTGCACACAATGTTATTATAGAATCTTGTATGGACACAGATACATCTGTTTGTAGTAAAAGTGAAAGAAAACGAACTAAAATCTATAAGCGATGCAAACACTGCAATAAAAAAAAGCGGCAAACTGATGGCGGCGTTTATACGTGCGATTGCCAGACAAATAAATTACAGGTGCCCCAATCTCATTCGAATTCTAATACCGCAAATGCGACGAATTCCTCGGTGCAATTAGACACGAATATTTCTAACACCACTAATGTAAAGGTTGGCAGGAATTTATTTTCAAGTACAGATGTTGCACCTTTCACGGTGCATGTTCAACTAAAACAGACGGACACAAATTCATCTCTGCACCCGGTGTCCTTTGGTAAATTTTTAATGAAAAAAGGATTTAAGAACATTATAAATGGCAGTGTTAAGCGCATAGGCAGAACGCGTATTTCGATGGCATTTAGTAGTTACGTTGATGCAAATTTATTTGTCACTGATCCGTGCGTAGAGTTAGAAAATCTAACGGCATACATACCATCATTTTCAGTAACCCGTATGGGCCTGGTTCGTGGCATCCCTAATCAATGGTCGGACGAAGAAATTATTTCGAACATTTCCGTGCCTACTGGGTGTGGAAAGGTGCTTAAAGTACGGCGTTTAAACCACAGAGTCACAGTGAATGGTTCCATTTCATGGCAACCCTCAGAAACAGTTGTTTTGACCTTCGATGGTCAAGTTCTGCCGAAAAGAGTGTTTTCCTGTTATAATTCACTTCTCGTTGAATTGTATATCTTCCCAACAATCCAATGTTTTAATTGCTGCAAGTTTGGACACACAAAAACCACCTGCAGGTCAAAACCGAAATGCTTCAAGTGTGGTCAGATGCACTCTGGTCATACCTGTTCAGTGGATGAGGATGATGCCATTTGCTGTCTCTGCAATGGCTTTCATTTTGCCACGAACAGGTCTTGCCAGGAACATATTAGGCAAAAAGAAATTAAAGTTACTATGGCAAATAACTGCATCTCTTATGGAGAGGCAGTTAAACTTCATCCAGCCATTTCTAAATCATATGCTGATGTTTTAATGTCACAACCTCAACCACAATCTCAGCCTCAATTCGCTTTACCCCGCAATTTCAACAATTCAGCCCCGGGTACATCCTCACAGTCTCGTAGTTATAAAAAAACAGTTTTTTTGAAACCTCGTTCATTAAGAAAGACCACCACTGGCTATGATGTAGCGGCTCATAATGCGCTAATTAATGAGTACACTATTCCATCTTCTCCAAATGGCTGCGCATTACAAGACAATTCTAACAAAGAACAGACAGACATATCAATGGCTGAGGAAATTCAAGCCTTAATAAATCATTTATCTAAGCCAAATGTTACCCTACCGTCCAACGTTGCCCCCTTGCTCGATGTACTTGTTACTACTATTAAAAATAATGGCCAAAATAATTCAATGGAATTGCAGGAGCATAATAAATAAAAAGCAAGATCTATTTCATTTATTAAATAAATTTCAACCTATCGTTTTTGCCCTCTCTGAGACATGGCTCAGACCTGGGGCTCTTCTTAGAGCCACTGGCTATTCATGTCTCAGAGAGGACCGTCCTGACGGATGGGGTGGGGTAGCCCTGCTCGTCAGGAACTCCTTATCATTCTCACCTTTTCATCTTCCATCACACAGCGACGATTTGTCAATCGTTGCTGCCATTGTAAATAACATTTGCATCATTTCTGTATATATTGCTCGTCCATCATCATCCATTTTTGATGAGCTTGATAATATAATTTCCACTCTTCCTAGGCCTATGTTACTTCTAGGTGATTTTAATTCTAATCATCAGTTTTGGGGCAGTTCCATATCTACCTATCATGGAGATCGAATTTTACGAATCCTAGATGATTACAATCTTTGTGTCCTGAATACTGGTTCTCCGACACGTCGAACAGCGCCTACTGAGTCAGTCAGTGCTGTTGATTTATCCATTTGCTCGGCGGAACTTGCAGCTTCCTTCACATGGCACACTTTAGAATCGACATTTGGCAGTGATCATTTTCCTATTCTTCTTTCTTTTCCATCATCTGTTCCACCTGCTTCAAGACCGAGACCTAGACTTAAATATAACTTGTGTAATCCGGACTGGAAAATGTTCAAAAGCAGAATAGAAGAGAAGCTGTTGGTTTTGCCTAGCTTAGATAATAGTGATGTAGCCCGATGTTCAGTTGCTCTGGCTCAGGTGATAACAGAAACCGCGGACGAAGTATTTCCTGTAAAAAACAGTTCAACGGGTAAAATTCCTTCTCCTCCTTGGTGGGATACTGAATGTTCCCAAGCCATCAGGGAACGCAAGGAGGCTGAAAAACGTTACCGTAATTTAATGACTACTGAAAATTTTGAATCTTACATGCAGGTTGCACGTAATACTAAAAAATTGTTACGGAAGAAAAAATATGAAGGATGGAGACGATTCTGTGAGTCTCTCAATCCTAATGTAAAACCTTCCATAGTATGGAATAATATTAAAAAATTTAAACATGCTTTTAATGAACCTTCTAGACATACATTGCCTCCTAACCTTGCTGAAGAATTTATGAATAAATTAGCACCGGTATCAGTACCAGAAGAATATGTGTTTCATCCCCTTACTTTTTTATGTCAACCTTCTAACTTCTTTACTTTAAATGACCCCTTTAAAATAGAGGAATTGAAAGGAGTATTAAGCAATTTAAAAGATACTGCACCTGGCGAAGACGGAATCCCTTACTCCTTCCTTGTGAACTCAAGTGATGGTATGTTATCTTACTATCTGAGTATAATAAATTCGGTTATCCATTCTGGTATAGTCCCTGATTCATGGAAATCCCAAATAGTCATTCCTATTTTAAAACCAAACAAATCAGCTTCTGATGTTTCTTCTTATCGACCAATAGCTCTCTCTTCAGTATTTGCCAAAATTGCAGAACATTTAATCAAAAATAGATTAGAATTTTATGTTGAAAAAAACCAGTTGCTATCGCAAAGCCAGTTTGGGTTTCGTAAAGGTAGATCTACCTGTGACAGTTTAGCAATACTTATTTCTGATATCCGATTGGCTTTTTCTAAAAATGAGTCGGTTGTAGCTGCTTTTCTAGATATAAGTGCTGCTTATGATAATGTTCTAGTCAGTGTATTACAACAAAAAATGCATAGGTTAGACGTACCAGCTATGCTAATTCATTTCATTATAAATCTTTTGTCTCAGAGGTCTATTAGCCTTGTCTTGGATGACAACAATAAAATCACTCGTTTTGTGTGGAGAGGTCTACCCCAAGGATCAGTACTTAGTCCTATATTATACAATATTTATACGTTTGATTTAGAGTCATCTCTAAATGGCATGGTTAGAGTCTTGCAATATGCTGATGATCTGTTATTATACTCGCCTAATCTCTCTATTGAACAGGCCGGTAGATCTGTCACTGGTGCCTTGGGTTTATTAGGGTTATGGTTAGATGCTAATGGTCTAGAACTTTCTGTTCCCAAATGTGTTGCTGTTATATTTACTAGAAAACTTTTTCCTCCACCAATCATTGTCCGATTTGGTTCATGCTCTATTTCAGTCAAACAAAAAACTAAGTTCCTGGGTACTATATTAGACAGCAAGTTAACAGGCCTCCCACACTGTGAGTACATAGTCACTAAATGTGAAAAAAACATTAATCTTCTTAGGTGTGTATCAGGTGTCTGGTGGGGTGCACACCCATTTTGTTTAAAACTTATGTACAATGCCATGATTAGGAGTGTATTGGATTACGGTACATTTTTGCTAGAACCAGGAAGTGTGGCTGGTTTTAAGAAATTAGATAGCATTCAGTCCAAAGCTCTTAGAGTAATTTGTGGGGCCATGAGGTCTAGTCCTATAATTGCAATGCAGGTGGAGTGTGTAGAGCCTCCACTGCAT
>JALPQI010025146.1:0-18560 GCA_025490895.1 Thaumatotibia leucotreta
CAAGATGTTGCGCCGAAATATGCGCGGTGTTAAGAAAAACGCTATGTCCTGCCCATCTTGGCACAATTGAACAATTGGTTTTGGGGGCATTTATGAGCTGGCGTTAGACGTCCATGTTATATATGGTCGCAGGATAAGAGCCTAAAACATACGACTAGGCCTTAAACATACACTAGGGGCCCGTTTTTAAAAAGCTTGTAACTTGTAGCGGAAGTTTCTTTTTAACACCAACTTCGATTTTTCGTCAATGCAGAAAGCGACAAAACTCAAGCTCAAAAATTCGTGGTTGGTCGCTTTCTGCATAACTATCGTCAATTAGATAAGGTAATCCCGCTTGTATCCCAAGCTTTTGAGAATTAGGCCCCAGAGTAGGGTGCTTCTTATTTTTGCAATTTTGTAGGATGTTCGAACCAATAAATGAGCTCTTAGCTCTCCCGATTGCAATTTTCTATGGGGCACATATTTGTTTTGTTTTTACAATTATTATAAACAAAAATTAGGGGTCGCTACCGAAGTACGAAGTTCAAGAAAGGCAAAATGATTAGTCGTTTTTTTATTACTTCGGTAGCGACCCCTAATTTTTGTTTATAATTATTGAAAAAAAAAACAAATATGGTTTACTTATCATATAACAAAATGAGGGGGTGCCCCATAGAAAATTGCTATCGGGAGAGCAAAGAGCTCCTTTATTGGTTCAAACATGCTACAAAATTGCAAAAATAAGAAGCACCCTACCACAGAGGGTTTAATTAATCAATTAATATAGCCTATTTCGCAAAAACTGCAGTCTGACTGCGGTATTCGTGAGTCTAGTCAATTAAACCGTAATAAATAATGTATGTAAATGTAAGTGGGAATTTAAACACTCAAGTAAGACTACATTTATTTAGAATACATCGTCCACTGTGGGTTTCTCCAATACTGTGTATAATTATTGTATTACGAGAACAAACAAAAAAATTAAGTAAGAAAAAAATACAAAAAAGAATGCATCGGCCGGGAATCGAACCCGGGCCGCCCGCGTGGCAGGCGAGCATTCTACCACTGAACCACCGATGCTTATACATTGTTGTGCGAATTTAGATATCACATGACGTAAGTGAAATGAATGGATGATAAAACGTTTACGTAACGTTTTATCTTTGCTTGATGATTCGGCCTTGAACGTTTACGAGCACGTGTTTGAATTTGTTGTGCGAGATATTAGTTTATGTACCGTACCGTAGGCTAACCTATTATAAGGATTTTCAAAGTTTGTGATATACATATATAAAACCAATAATGGGTCAACGGCTAATTATCGCAGTATTATCTCTCGGAACTTTTTCTTTAATAAATTGCCAATTCTGTTTTGTCGACTGGCTGACTGAAAAAAAAAACTAATATTGTTCATTCACTAACTAATTATAATTTATACGATTTAAAGCTGACACGGTCTCTTATGTTATTGTTTATTAGGATGATTATTTTTTTAGTATGTGTTACTTAGCTAAGATAATATTTGCAATAGTGTCCAAAAATTGGATGTTTAATAAAAAACTTGGCAAATAAAGTCTACTTCAATTACGAAGCAAACATATAGCTACGTTTAAAACTCTCTTTTAATCTATTTGTAACTCCCAACTTTTAGAGCTTAAAACATTGCTTGATTTATCAAAAACATTACAGTTTGGATCTTTTTTCAAACACCAATAGATTAAGAGAAATTTTAAATAGTTACTTCATTGTTTCATTTGCCCGGGTGACCACATTTCCAATGTAACTAATTTAATACATATTTTAGCGAAAAACGGGTCAATATCGCGTAAACTTACGTTTAATATTATCCTGTTACGTGGTCGCAGGCAGACGCCATGCCCGAAACGTCACGAAAATATAAAACGTAAGTTTACTCGATTAAGACCCGTTTGTCGTTAAAATATGAGTGATAATCGTCAAAGGGAGGTTAAAAAACCTCCTTATTCGTAAGCGTCTCCTTACTTAGCAAGCCGCTAAGTATTGTTTGTCTCTTTCGTTCTTATCAATATGTCTTCAAGACCGAAAGCTGCGACCATATATAACATAGACGTCTAACGCCAGCTCAAAAATGCCCCCAAGAACAATTGTTCAGTTGTGCCAAGATGGGCAAAACATAGCGCTTTTTTTAACACCGCGCATATTTCGGTGCAACATCTTTGACAAATATTTATAAAATATAGCCAATCAAAACTTTGATGGACAAATCACAACGCCTTTTAAATTGCGGTTAAGTTTTTATAGGTTGATATTGAAATCATTACCGTGAAGCATTGAAGAGGGGGTGACACTTGTCAACTAAAATTGAGGACCGTTTTTGAAAGGCAATTTAATATCTTCTATGTTTTATTTGTTCGTAGACCGAAAGGGACAAACAATACTTAGCAGCTTGATAAATCAGGAGACGTTTATGAATAACCAATGCATGCATCAGCCTATGATAGTCCACTGCAGGATGTAGGCCTCTCCTATTAACTATGCTATACGCATTAGGAGGTAAATGCCCATAATCGCTACGCTGGGCAAGCGGATTGGCGATCGCAGTAATGTGTCCACTATGATGACGCCGCTGCCCATCATCAATCTTGTAAAATGGTCAGTGACACTTCAATCCCTTAGTCGACTCTTACGACATCCGCAGGAGGAGTTGGGGGAGGAATTGAAACTAATATAAGTTTATATTTCCAGGGGACAACATCCATACAGCCGTAAGCGTCGCTAAAGAATGCGGTATTTTAGCACCCGGCTCGCGGGTCGTGCACCTCTGTGTGGAGACGAGCGGCCTGGTGCCCGTAGTGTGCTGCGAGAGCTCGCGACACGGGGTGATTATCTGTCTATATTATTAGTACATTGTGCATATAGGGAGGTAAGTACGTTACTAACGAGTGTTAGAAGCCCGACGCCGTTGCTAAAGAATGCGGTATTTTAGCACCCGGCTCGCGGGTCGGAGAGCTCGCGACACGGGGTGATTATCTGTCTATATTATTAGTACATTGTGCATATAGGGAGGTAAGTACGTTACTAACGAGTGTTAGAAGCCCGACGCCGTTGCTAAAGAATGCGGTATTTTAGCACCCGGCTCGCGGGTCGGAGAGCTCGCGACACGGGGTGATTATCTGTCTATATTATTAGTACATTGTGCATATAGGGAGGTAAGTACGTTACTAACGAGTGTTAGAAGCCCGACGCCGTTGCTAAAGAATGCGGTATTTCAGCTCGCGACACGGGGTGATTATCTGTCTATATTATTAGTACATTGTGCATATAGGGAGGTAAGTACGTTACTAACGAGTGTTAGAAGCCCGACGCCGTTGCTAAAGAATGCGGTATTTCAGCTCGCGACACGGGGTGATTATCTGTCTATATTATTAGTACTGTGCATATAGGGAGGTAAGTACGTTACTAACGAGTGTTAGAAGCCCGACGCCGTTGCTAAAGAATGCGGTATTTCAGCTCGCGACACGGGGTGATTATCTGTCTATATTATTAGTACATTGTGCATATAGGGAGGTAAGTACGTTACTAACGAGTGTTAGAAGCCCGACGCCGTTGCTAAAGAATGCGGTATTTCAGCTCGCGACACGGGGTGATTATCTGTCTATATTATTAGTACATTGTGCATATAGGGAGGTAAGTACGTTACTAACGAGTGTTAGAAGCCCGACGCCGTTGCTAAAGAATGCGGTATTTCAGCTCGCGACACGGGGTGATTATCTGTCTATATTATTAGTACTGTGCATATAGGGAGGTAAGTACGTTACTAACGAGTGTTAGAAGCCCGACGCCGTTGCTAAAGAATGCGGTATTTCAGCTCGCGACACGGGGTGATTATCTGTCTATATTATTAGTACATTGTGCATATAGGGAGGTAAGTACGTTACTAACGAGTGTTAGAAGCCCGACGCCGTTGCTAAAGAATGCGGTATTTCAGCTCGCGACACGGGGTGATTATCTGTCTATATTATTAGTACATTGTGCATATAGGGAGGTAAGTACGTTAACGGTAGTAACGACTAACGAGTGTTAGAAGCCCGACGCTGTCGCTAAAGAATGCGGCATCTTATCTGCGAGAGCTCCCGACACGGGGTAATTATGTCTATCTGTCTATACAGGGTGGAACGAAACAGCCTTTCCCTCTACCGACCGAGTCTACCAACCATTAAGATGAACTTTCAGTATGGGACCAACATCGAAAACGTACATGGAAAATTGACATTTCCATACTGTTGAGCTCTAACTAATCAGTCACTTTGTATGAGGTGTTAATTTTTTTTAAAGAAATTTCGATGTTGGTACTATACTGAAAATTCATCGTAATGGTTGGTGGACTCGGTCGGTAGCGGGAAAGATTGTCGTTCTGTTCCACCCTATATTATTATTAGTACATTGTGCATATAGGGAGGCAAGTATGGTATTACTAACGAGAGTGTTCGAAGCCTGACACCGTAGGCGGAGGGTTTTTAATGACTCGAGTTAGTATGCCTCTTACCGACCGTGATGCATATGTTTTTTATCACACTTGCGGTCAAAAAATAAGTTATAAGACAAAATATATTTTTTAGACTATTATTACTCCCGCGATGCATCCAAGCAATGGCGCTCTTAGAAAGCAAATGTGATGAAAACTGTTGAAATAAGAAATCGAACTTTACGATTAAGTAACAACACTAATTAGCTTGCGTATCACTAGGCTCGGCTACTATAGCAACGGTGTAAACTGTTATGTCGTTATGAAAAATTCTCTCAAATATACAAATGCGTTTTCGAAACTTTCATCCTTTTATTTAATTTAGTTTATCAGGTTATGGGCCGTGTGCCACCTGATTTTTTCCAAAAAGTAGTGGCGTATTAGTTAAAAGTGGTGAAGCGAATAATTTGTTTACGCATTCCGGTATAAATATTAAAATTCGGCCGGCGGTCGAGTTCCAACAAAAGACAGTCAGTTTTTCTTTATCGGCGAAAATGTCCTCGGGTAATACGATGGCTCTGATTGAGAAGCTGACGGGAAGAGATAACTATCCTTCGTGGAAATTCGCTGTTCAAACATACCTTGAGCACGAAGATTTGTGGAACTGTGTAACCGCATCTGGACCCGTCGATCCGAAACTGGATACGAAAGCTAAGTCGAAAATTATTTTACTAGTCAATCCTATAAACTTCGTACACATCCAAGAAGCAACGAGTGCAAAAGAAGTGTGGAATAACTTAGCTAAAGCTTTCGATGATAAGGGGTTGACTCGCCGAGTTGGTCTTTTGAGAGATTTGATAACCACGACGCTCGAAAGTTGTCAGAATGTTGAGGATTATGTCAACAAGATAATGTCGACGGCACATAAGTTACGAAACATTGGGTTTCACGTAGATGACGAATGGTTGGGCACTCTTTTGCTCGCTGGTCTACCTGAAGTATATCAACCAATGATTATGGCCCTCGAAAGCTCCGGTACGGCAGTCACAGCCGATTCTGTGAAGACTAAGCTTCTTCAAGATGTGAGGAACTCCGAGTCTACTGCATTATATGTTAGTCGTAATATAACATATCCGAAGCAGTCTGCTGAACAAGCTTCTGATAAGACAAATAAGACAACTAGAGGTCCAAGGTGCTTTGCGTGCAACAAAATTGGTCACATCAAGAAATATTGTCGTTTTAAGAAAGAGAAGGCACAGGAGTCTAATGAGAGCACCGGTTATGTTGCTGTCTTCTCTGCGACTGCCACAAACAATGATAATGGCTGGTATGTGGATTCTGCTGCGTCTATGCATTTAACGATGCACCGAGACTGGCTTTATGATGAGACTCCACCTCCGGTCAGTACTATCAGGGTTGCTGATGATAAGAAACTGTTTGTGAAGGCGTGTGGTGACGTAGACCTGAATGTAATGAATAAGGATGGTGGGGTGAATAAAATAAAGATAAATAACGTGTTATATGTTCCAGAGCTTGCCACCAACCTGCTCTCAGTAAGCCAGATCATTAAAAATGGGTGCCAGGTGAATTTTGACACAGAAGGCTGCAAGATTATGAATAGATACTATGAAACAGTGGCAGCAGCTAAGACAATAAACAATATGTACAGGTTGAATACGTACAGGGAGCCGGGCTTTCCGGCATATTTATCTGCGTCAAAATGATAGCTAAGTATTTATGGCAATTGGCACCGAAGGATGGCACATCATAATTTTGAAGATTTAAAGAAAATACCAAAAGTTACCACTGGGGTGCAACTATTAGATAAAGAGAAAGTTATTTGTGTTACGTGTTAAGAAGGAAAACAGTCCAGAAATCCTTTTCCTTTACCTTCTCAAGGTTCCCGAGCTCAAGCCAAGCTAGAACTGATACACTCGGATGTCTGTGGACCCTTGGAGGTACCATATCTTGGAGGAGGTCGCTACTTTGTCATTTTCGTTGACGATTTCTCCAGGAAAGTATATGTTTATATAATCTGTAAGACATCTGACGTGTTCGTTCAATTCAAGGAATTTAAAGCTTCGGTTGACAACCAGCTTGGTTGAAGCGTCAAGACTGGAAGAGAAGTGGAGTGGTAAGAAACCTGATATTACTGGTATACTCTTGGCTCGACTCAGTCGTTTTTTGTCTAGTTCTTAAATTCGTGCCTTTCTGCTTTCGTCACCCGTTCTTGATTTGCCACTTTCGTGTGAAGCCTATTTCATATTTGGTAGACTTTGTGCTTTTGCCATTTTCTTCTTTTGGATCATTCGTTATTCGTCACCATCTTCTTTGGGTATATTCAATGTTAGTCTATTCTTTTTTGGTCTCATTTGCTATTCGACCTATCGTCTTTGATTTTATTCTATACATTTTTGTCTAGAAAAACATAACAAATAGAGAATTATACTAAAAAAGAGAATGACTGTCACCGAAAATGCACAAAGAAGATGGTGACGAATAACGAATGAGCTAAAATAAGAAAATGGCAAAAGCACAAAGTTTACCAAATATGAAATAGGCTTCACACGAAAATGGCAAATCAAGAACGGGTGACGAAAGCAGAAAGGGTCGAATTAAAGAACTTGACAAAAAACGACTGAGTCGAGCCAAGAGTATACCATATTACTCATATGAGAGTCTTCGGTTGTGAAGTAATGGTCCATACTCCGAAAGAAAAAGCCAAGAAATGGGATGCAAAGGCAAGTAAAATGATTTTTATTGGTTATAGTACAGAGACCAAAGGATACAGATGTTTTGATCCAAAGACAAATAGAGTTGTGATCAGTAGAAATGTGATATTTCTTGAAAGTACGGTCAAAAGAGATTTTGTCATGATACCATTATCAAAGTCAGCTCAAGATACCATTTCAAATGAAGCTAGTTGTAGTTCATCTAATAATGATAGCACAGAGGAGAGTTCATTAGATCAGAGTGTGTCAACTTTGAAAAATGACACAAGTGATGACTCTTATTATTCAGAAGAAGGATCTGTCTATGAGCCTGATATACCATTAGATGAAACTGAACAGACACGAACCATAATGACGAGATCTAAACAAAAGATAGCTGATATGGAGAATGATAATAAAATATGTATATGTGTGAATGAAGTTTCAGATCAGCAGGATATCCCGCAGACATACAGAGAAGCAATATGCCCAGAGAATGTGGATGCAGAAAAATGGAAACAGTCGATTCGAGAAGAGTTGAGAGCGCATGAGGAGAATAAGACTTGGCATTTAATCGAAAAATCTGAAGGTGTGCGGTTAATTGGCTGCAAATGGGTTTTCAGAATAAAAGATGAACCATCTGGACCCCGATATAAGTCGAGATTATGTGCCAAAGGATGTGGTCAAAAACAAGGCGTTGACTACAATGAAGTGTATGCTCCCACGGTCAGGTATGACTCAGTTCGAATTTTACTTTCAGAGGCTGCTCAATATAACTTAGAAATTGTTCAGTTCGACGTGAAAACTGCATTCTTGTATGGAGACGTGAAGGAAGACATTTACATGACACCACCCGAAGGTTTGGACGCTCCAGGGAATCTGGTATGTAAACTTGATCGTTCACTCTATGGTTTGAAACAAGCACCCAGGTGCTGGAATCAAAAGTTTGACAGTGTACTAAAGAAGTTTGGTTTCACAAACAGTCATGCAGATAGGTGTCTATATCGGGAATGTAAATGATAATAAAGTGTACTTGCTACTGTATGTCGATGATGGGCTCCTTATGTCAAAGTCGAATGATTCACTAAAGAAAGTAATCAATGAGTTGAAAGAAAACTTTGAAATAAAACTGTGTGATCCTAAGAATTATGTGGGGTTACAAAGTGAAAGGTCTGATGGACATATTTTCATACATCACTCAAATTATATTGAGCGATTGTTGTGTAAATTTAATATGCAATTTGAATTATGTGTGCACTAAAGAACAATACGCTGATGTCTTTACTAAAGCACTCCCTAGAGACAAGTTTCAGTATTTTAGAGATAAAATTGGTGTTCAGAAACTAATATACTTGTAGTCTAAAATACTATGTGTTAGTAAAGTATGTAGAAATTCGTTTGATTTATGTTTATAACTCTATTTAGGTGAGAGTTGTTTTTGTTTCTACATACAAGGTGTACCTAGGTACTTGTAACTGATTTATATAACGTGTTAGTTATCTATACATGGTGTATGTGTCACTAATATTTTTATTCATTTGAGAATTTACTATACACCGTGTTCTTGTTGTGTTTAAAGTTTAATGTTACTATACACCGTGTCCTTGTTTGTTGTTTGTAAAGTTCAAATTTGGTGAGAGTGTTGAAATAAGAAATCGAACTTTACGATTAAGTAACAACACTAATTAGCTTGCGTATCACTAGGCTCGGCTACTATAGCAACGGTGTAAACTGTTATGTCGTTATGAAAAATTCTCTCAAATATACAAATGCGTTTTCGAAACTTTCATCCTTTTATTTAATTTAGTTTATCAAAAACCCTATGTAATCCATGCAGCCGTTGCTATAGAATGCGGCATTTTAGCACCCGGCGAGCGGGTCGTGGACATGGGGTGAGACGAGACAACATACACAATCAGGGTTTTTGATACATTTTCTGCAATGCAACTATAGGACGGTGAGATGGCAGCACTGCGGCGTAAGGTCCAACGAATAGTCAAAATAAATACATCGCCAAATAAGCTTATCAAGAGACTGGGATTTGTAGGCCCGTGAAACCCCTAGAAATACAAAATAATAAGAGGCTATTCAGTCCAACAATTCCTGTTTGTCAAAAAAGGTGGCATTAGCCACCTTTTTTGACAAAAACATAATAATTCACAAAATTTTAATTATAAAATTTTGTGAATTATTATGTTTTTTTGAATTTGCTACTTTTTTCTACTGTCAGGGATCGTTGGTAAAAATATAATTGACCATAGTTTTACACAAAGCGAACAATTTTTTTTTACCAAACTGACTTGCTTTAACGTATTGGGTTTGGTCGCTTTCCGCATTGCCAAAAAATCCAAGTTGGTCGCTTTCTGCTTAACTACGGTCAATTATGTCTTGTTCTATTTTAATTCTCCCACGGGACATGCTATGCCTAGTGTGGAGGCAAACAATTAAAATTGTGTTTATAATACAGATGGTGTCTTTTTTAGGCTGTAGTGCGAGAAGTGTCATTTTACGTCAGGTCCAAAACTTCGGAGGGCCATCTGCACTAAAAAACGTCGTACGAGACACGCGCTCCCTTCGGTCGTGCTTTAAAACATCGCCACTCGTTTTGAATTTCATGTTTTTTGCACTGGTGTCGTAGTGTACTATTTTCAAATTCTTTTGATGCATTCCACGAAAAAGTCCACTGATGTTCCATACAAACACGGTTTTTCTCAAAATTGTGGGCTTATCGAACTTCTCTTTTGTAACCAGAGGAGTTAAAAATTGCAAGAAAATTCAAATTATCGGAACAGTCTATGGAATACTCCTTTTGGTAACAAAATTATTTGTTTATTTATTGGTTTGTTTGTCCCTTAGTTAATAGAATAAGCCTACGCGGCGCATGAGGTGTCCAGCAGTGGACTGCGATAGGCTGATGATGATGATGATGATGATGAGGTGACCCGGAGGCCGGAGCCTCCAGGATCATCATCAGCCTATGCTAGTCCACTGCTGGACACCTCATGCGCCGCGTAAATATAAAATAAATGATTCTTCTCCAAAGTCTTCTTATTACACCTGGATGCTTAGCCAAGTCGCCAATCGCTAGCGCTTAGTCGTCAATCGCAGCTAACTGTCTTTGTCGCTCTAATATGAAAGAGTGACAGAGAGGGAAAACTACGGTACGCTACTAAGCGCTAGCGCTAGGCAACTTGGCTAAGCACCCTGGTCCTCCCACATATTTGTTTCGGTTATTTTTATTTCGTTATTGTCCCCCAGGCCCCAGTAGGCCGACGCACCGCCCTGACCCGGTCGTGGCGCTCCGTGGACAGCGGGCGCGGCTCGTCGCGCAGCGCGCTGTCGGACTCCGAAGCCGGCGCTGATGACCCCAACTATAAGGTCGTCATGACCGGAGACACGTGGAAGGTGAGCAAAGAGCTTTTCTGCCCTCCGGCCGGCAAACAGCACTTTACCGGCCGCTGCGCTAAACAAAGTTGCCGCCTGCCGGCTCCGTTAAGCAGAAAAATAGTATTCACACCTCGTCCGTTAAATGGGAAAGCCTCGGATCACATGTTTGTCGACCTCGGCTTCGCCTCAGCCTACAATTAAGTAGCATCATGCTCGAAGCGTCAGGATAATAACTAACGAAAGTTTACGCGATTAAGACCCGTTTATCGTTAAAATATGAAATAGAAATTGAATTCTTTTGTTTCTGATACTTTTAATCTTTTTTCATCACACCTGTTCGGTAAGTGCGCCAATACGCTGCGGTGATGCGGGCCGTAGGTGCGTCATTACGTCATAGTAGGCCGTTAAGGATTTTCATACAACATTACGTCGCACTAGCGGGGTCCGGCGCACGCCGCAGCCGCGCTGAGATTTCTTTTATGAAAATGATGAAATTAAGTCATCCCTGATTTAGACCATTTTAGAGTAGTTTTGTGAAAATATATTGTTTTATTTACTTTTTTGCATCACAGGTGTGATGAAAACATTGTGTGTACCACGGGCGGCGGTACAAGAATTATGAACTCGTGTGAAGTAAAGCCCGCGCCTTCGGCTTGGGCTTTACTTTCACATTCGTTCGCAAATTCTTACTTACCGCCCTAAATACACAATGTACTATAACCGTCGTGTAAAACTCGTAAAACTTAGTCCCATCAAATGCAAGCTATAATCTGCTTGGTGTAATTTTGTATTCGCGACAACACGGGCGGGCACTAAGTTTTACATCATAAAAACCCAATCAAACCTTGGTCTTATTTACCAGACTCTCAGAGCTGGATATTGTTTTATCAAACAACGACGGTTAAAAGGTTAAACGATGTCCCTTGCAGGTTTTACGAGAGCACTACCCCCAGCAAGTGCCTCGCGTCATCGAGCGTGGTGCCGTGTTCGCGCGCATGTCCTCCGACCAGAAGCAGCAGCTGGTCACCGAGTACCAAGCCTTGGGGTACTACGTCGGTAAGTGGGAGATAACCTTGCAGGTGTTACGCGAGCACTACCCGCAGCAAGTGCCGCGTCATCGAGCGTGGTGCCGTGTTCGCGCGCATGTCCTCCGACCAGAAGCAGCAGCTGGTCACCGAGTACCAGGCCTTGGGGTACTACGTCGGTAAGTGGGAGATAACCTTGCAGGTGTTACGCGAGCACTACCCGCAGCAAGTGCCTCGCGTCATCGAGCGTGGTGCCGTGTTCGCGCGCATGTCCTCCGACCAGAAGCAGCAGCTGGTCACCGAGTACCAAGCCTTGGGGTACTACGTCGGTAAGTGGGAGATAACCTTGCAGGTGTTACGCGAGCACTACCCGCAGCAAGTGCCGCGTCATCGAGCGTGGTGCCGTGTTCGCGCGCATGTCCTCCGACCAGAAGCAGCAGCTGGTCACCGAGTACCAAGCCTTGGGGTACTACGTCGGTAAGTGGGAGATAACCTTGCAGGTGTTACCAATGATATATAAGTAAAGATACGTTATACTCTAACAAAATGAGCGAAATAAATACTTCACATCATACACCTACACTTTATTGACAGTTGACATACACCTATCTTCATACTTCAAAATGCGTAAAAGAGATGGCAAAATACATATACTCGTATTTAATAAATAAAATAATAATAATAATAATAAAAATAATAAAAATTTATTAAAACTCATTACAGATACAATGATATAACTTATCGACTAAACTTATTAAAAGAACAAAGGTTACATGTGCCTGATCTAGGGTAAACCCTGTGTTTCAGGCAAACAATCAGTATCACATTAAATAATCTACAAAAAAAGAAACATGAAAATATAAGGTGCATCTTAAGTCTTAATTATCAAGTACAATTATTTAGAAACTATATGTATAAGTATGATAAATAAACTATAGTACATTATCGTAAATGGAAACAAAAATTTTTTTAACAACAAACGGTTAATAACTCCTCTGTATCCTCGTATGACATATCTAGTAAGGCATCCCGGAGTGCTTTTCTACACGTGGCATGGCTGAGCGGATATAAATTAAGCTTTTCATTCAGCCTGTTGTAAAGAAATGGCCCAAGAAAAACAAAGAACCTTGAAGAAAATGCGTGTTTCTTATGAATATATTTTGGGCAAACCATATGTTTACGCCTTTTATTAGTACGGTTAAGGTCGTAAGGGATTGCGGTGTGCTGTTTTAAAACTGTGCCCATTATAAATAGCTGTCGAACTGTTAACACCTCACATGACTTATAAAGGAGAGTCGTTGAGTAAAGATAAGGACGGAAGGTAGAGACCTTGAGTATTGCTCTTTGTGCTCTTTCTAATTTTAGTAGTGTAGTTTTAACCGAACCACCCCATGATGTTATGCAGTAAGTCAATACAGATTGACATAGTGCCAGATAAACCTGCTTTATTAAGTATGCATCCGCAATCGCACGCAGCCTTTTGAAAACAATTATTAACTTCCGTACTCGGCTGCATAACGCTTCCACATGATTCTTAAAGGAGAGACATTCATCCAGTATAACTCCTAAGTACTTTATGTTAGTATTAGTAATATTTGGACAATTACACCTATTTTTGGAGGGGTCCTTGCAATAGTGTGCATAGAGCGTAGTTTGATATTCTGCCGCCATATTTGAGTTTCGCATAGAGAACTTTACATAATTTGTTTTATCAGAGTTTAGTGTTAGTAGGTGATGTTGAAGCCACTTGTTTACAATATTAAAACCTCGTTGTGCATATTCGTAGACTTCTTTTGCTGATTTTGCGGAAAAAAAGTAGGACAGTGTCATCGGCATAGGTAATTATTTTGCCGCTATCCATTTTTAGATTACAAAGGTCGTTAATGTAAATTAAAAATAGAGTGGGTCCTAAAATACTACCTTGTGGGACCCCAAAAGAGGTGTTTTTCAGATCCGAACTCACAACATTGTCAATTTTTATGCACTGCGTACGATCGTCTAGGTAGTTTGCAAACAATTTAAGCTGGGAACCTCTAATACCTATCGCTTCGAGCTTGCGCAATAGGATAGGTCTGGAGACGGTGTCAAAAGCTCTAGCCAGGTCCAGAAATATTCCTATTGTATGGTTACCCTTGTCCAGTTCCTGAACTACGTAGTCAGTCAATTCATGTACAGCGTCTGCAGTTGACAGTTTGGACCTAAATCCAAACTGGGCCTTTGACAAAATACTCTGTTTATCAAGATATTGAACAAGTCTGTTATTCATAATTTTTTCTAATATTTTTGATATCGATGGTAGAAGTGAAATAGGCCTGTAATTTGATATTTGGTCTTTTTTACCTGACTTGTGAATAGGAACTATGACAGCTTTTTTCAGACATTTGGGGAAAATTCCTTGAGATAGACACTTTTGAAAAATGTGCGTGAGAGGTGGAACCAGGATGCGTCTAAATTGTTTTAGAATGTTATTTGATATACCATCCCAACCAACTGCGGAACCGTTCTTAAGGCCCATAATAACTCTCTCTATTTCTGCTTCATTAGTGTTTAACAGCACAAATGATTTTAATGTATTGTTAGTCGTAAACGTGCTGTGGTCGGGTACAGGGGAATTTATTTTGACTGTTTCAGCCAGGTTTTTGCCTATGTTTACGAAGAAATTATTTGCACTATCTGCATCTGCTGATTGTGTAGACATAGATCGCAACAAACCGGAAGAAGATTCCCTTTGTTTTGCTGTGTATGTCGCCTGTTTAATGTACTTCCACACTAACTTTCCGTTTGTTCCTGCCTTTTGTAGTTGCTCTTTTTCGTAGCAGTTTTTAATTTTTTTAAGCAAGTTATTACAAAAATTACGGTATCTCTTGTATGACGATTGTATTATAATATTTCCTGGATTTGATTTAGCCTTAAAGTGTAATTTATCTCTATGTCTCATACATCTAATAAGACCGGGCGTAATCCACGGCTTGATGTTATAAAATTTGTTACTAACACGTGTTTTTATTGTGTTGTCAAATATTGCCTGTTGCACATTTTTAATCAGGTACGACATACTCTCATCGGCGTCAGCAAAATTATAAACTCGGTCAAAATCAATATTACATAAATCTTCTTCAAGTTTGTTTACATTTAATTTAGTTATTGTTTTCGTGCGTGCAGTATACGGAAATTTGCGAAACAAGGTCAATAGGGGCGGCGCTGTGATCTGTTACTGAGGAATTGGTTACAAGTGCATGTGCTGGGAGACTTGATTTGAGCATGATGTGGTCCAAACAGGAGCCACTTTGGTGCGTGGGAAGTGAGTGTGCGGGTAATAGTCCATGAAAGGCGCATAGGTTTAGGTAGCTCTGACTCGTATAATCGGTGTTATCATGTGCGATGTTAATGTTAATATCACCTATCAAGATTATGTTTTTATATGATGCTAAGTTTAGTAAAGTCTCGCTTAAAGAATCAGTAAAATTATTAATATTTTTAAAAGATGGAGGTCTGTACACAGCAAAAATTGCTACGTCTGGCTCAATTTTAATCAGAAGCCGATTGCAGTCTAACATATTTGGTTCCTCAACAGAAATCTTCAGACTACTTTTTGCGTAAACCACTAATCCGTCGTTTTGATTATAATTGAGCTGATTGGTGTATGTAATATAATCCGGCATGTTAGGAAGGTTTCTATTTTTATTTAACCAACATTCTGTTAGAATTATGATATCACAATGTATACCAAGCCGTTGCAGAAAAACAGTAAAATTGTCAAAATTTTTAGTTATACTACGTATGTTTTGTGTTAGTATGGTTAGTGGATTACGGCCAGGGTAAACATATTGCTTGCAGTCTTCAACTTCGCAAAATTTGGACTCTGATACAGAAAAGTTATCTATATCCGACAGTAAACAGTGAGTCATAGGTACCAGAAAAACTGGGGTGCTGCTAAGATAATTAAAAAGAGGGCGCTCTTAGGCGCCTTCATAGTCGATAGAATTTATGTACCTTTTTTCGGCTAATTTCCTAGCTGGACACTCAGGATCGCCAGTCTCGTGGTCACATGGCTTTTTATAATGAAAGCAGGTTGCACATTTTGGTGGCTCGGTTTTCTTCGTGCAGTCCTTTACCGCATGTCCTTCGCAGCCACAGTGACCGCAGGTGTTGACCTCCGCCTTACACGACTTTGCCGCGTGCCCGTATTGCTGACATTTGTAGCACCTCGTCACCAAAGTGAAATCCCTAACAGGGCACGAAGACCAGTTCACAAAGACTCTATCTTTCGATATTAACGTCTTACGTGTCAGAGCAGGGACTTCGATGACGTAGTTGCATGTGTCAGCATCCTTCTTTCCTGACTTGTGGCTTAGTCTAGTTAATGTTAGGAACTTATCTAAAGACAGATTCTCTATTTTGTCGGCAAGGTTTTGTTTGTAAATGCACTTTAAAACTTCCGTTTCCTGCATGGCCGCTGGTACGCCAATGACAACAATTCTGGGTTTACGTTTTTGAGGCTCATCTACTGTAAGTCCAGAGGTAGTCAGTTGAGACGACTGTTTCAGCTTCAAAATATCGTCCTTAGAATCGGTACTTATAACTACCCCACTGTTCCTGATCTTGCGCAGTCCTCTGACGTGTAACTTCATTTCATCGGGCTTAATAATTTTTTGGACAAGAGATTTCGTCTCCTCACTCGATTTCTGCTTATCCGTGGGATAAATTGCTATAGCGCTAATATTAGTGGGCTGAATGAACTTAGTATTATTTTTCTTAATTATTTCGGCAAAGCTAGTCGGTACTGGGCTGGGTTTCGTAGATTCTTCTATGCATTGTTTAAGCTCTTGAATGCGCAGCGAAAGGTCAAATTTCTCTTGTAGAGACTGCAGTGAATGGTAGTTCACGATAGCTTTCTGTTTTAGTGACTGGTATTCTACTGCCAATTGCGATGTGGAATGACCCACTTTACGGCATAAAGCACTCACTCTCCCTTTTTGCTCTGAGTTTAATTTACCTTCGGAAGATATAGTGCAGATCTCATTTAAATATTGTTCAATGGATGTCATCCAGCCTTGTATTTCTGATGTCGAAATTACCTTTGGAGGCTCCACTTCCTGTTGCGCGGGCGTCGGCTCGGGTGCAGGCTCGGGCGCAGGCCGCGGCGCGGGCGTGGGTGGAGGGCTGCGGCGCATGAGCACGCTCCGGTTAAACGGGCTGTTTTCACCAGACATTTCACTTACTTCAAGATAACTAAAAATCACTAAACATTGTAATAAATAACGCTTGACTCCGCAATTGCGTTGACACAAATTTTTGCTTCCGTCTAATGTATAGAGCTATTTTGCAGATTTATAATTTTGTTGAAAGACACGTCCGCTCTCAATGACGACCGAGATATGATGATGATGAAAAAAGAGACAACTAGCATTTGACAAACGCGCGTGCATTCTTAAGGTTGTTATTGATATACATTGTTTTATCTTTGTTACTCTCGATCTTAAACAGCATAAGGTTGTCTTTTTCTCTAAGGCAGTCAAAAACGTCAAAATGGCGTCCTATTTATTTTCAAATAGGTAGTAAAATTGTTAAAAATATATAATTCAGTTTAATTGAGCATGATGTGAGATTTTGAGGGCATTTTTGCATTTTATTATGTGGTTTTCACTATTGTATAACATAAAATGACATTTTAGGGCGCAGTTCATGTGATTTGCGAGAACTCTGCAGTGATACACACCTCTCGGTGGTCTGGGTAGAACTAAGAGCGATTGTTAGAATTATCACAATCTGAGCGCTTCAATTTTAGAGCTGGTGTAACATATCTTTACTTATTATATCATTGGGTGTTACGCGAGCACTACCCGCAGCAAGTGCCGCGTCATCGAGCGTGGTGCCGTGTTCGCGCGCATGTCCTCCGACCAGAAGCAGCAGCTGGTCACCGAGTACCAAGCCTTGGGGTACTACGTCGGTAAGTGGGAGATTTTAACCTTGCAGGTTAGGGTGTCCCCTATTTTACGATTTTTAGAAAATAATAACGCATACCCCCTAAATCGGTTCCTTTTACCTCAAAACACACTGAAAAAAAAAATCTGTTCATTTCTGTAACTGCAACCCGTGCCGACTTTCATGCCATTTTCCTATACAATGTATGAAAATGACCAAATTTTTTTTTATTTTTTTCTACGGCATTTAAATATACTACTGTCTTATAAACATTTTATCATAAAATTAACTTGATGAGAACAGAAAAACAATACATTATTATCAACTTACTGTCTGACTAATTTTTTTCATAGTAATTTGTATGGGAATTTCAGATGAAAGTCGGCACGGGTTCCTGTTACAGGAATGAGCTGATTTTTTTTTTCAGAGTGTTTTGGGGTTAAAAAGCCGATTTAGTGGGTATGCGTTATTCATTTCTAAAATTCGTAAAATAGGGGACACCCTATTGCAGGTGTTACGCGAGCACTACCCGCAGCAAGTGCCGCGTCATCGAGCGTGGTGCCGTGTTCGCGCGCATGTCCTCCGACCAGAAGCAGCAGCTGGTCACCGAGTACCAGGCCTTGGGGTACTACGTCGGTAAGTGGGAGAGTTTAACCTTGCAGGTGTCCTTTAGTCCCATCGCGTAGCCAGATTTGGTAGCTAGCTACGTAATGGGAAAAATAATCCCGATTCGAAGCTGGCTACTATACGGGAAATTGAAAGTCCCATCTCGTAGCTAGGTTCTGAAGCTGGCTTCCAGATGGGAAAAATAATCCCGATTCGAAGCTGGCTCAAAGGGCCGTAAGACCATTCTTCCATGTCGGTAAAAACATACGAACGCTACGAGATGAGACTAAAGGCAATATCAATCTAATGAATTATTATATCTCTGTCGCTATTTTTTAATTACTATAAAAATATAGCCTAAAATATTATTTTTACCTAATATCAATTTTGTGTGCAATGGCAAAATTGATCCCATTTAGTAGCTAGCTACAAGATGGGAAGACATGTTTCTCATTTCGTAGCCAGCTAGTAAATCTGGCTACG
>JALPQI010025147.1:0-11784 GCA_025490895.1 Thaumatotibia leucotreta
TTTTTTAGGTTCTATTCGAGATGTTTACTGGGCGTTCTTAAGTTTTCAGCGTTCAGTAGAATTATGTAGGTATGTACGGATGGGTTTGATTTTACCACGGCACGATAGCCGGTACTTGATTTGTTTGCCTTTTTTGATGTTTTGTCTGGTTTGGTTTTGCAAACGATGATTATCTATGTCGTAAAGCATTGTTAAATTATATCTAGCAATGTACCGAGGAGAAGTTTCATAATATGCGAAACTTCTAAAGATAATGTTTTCGGCAATTAAAATTTTACAAGCAATCTAATCATGCCAAAACCGTTGTATATACATGCCAAGGTACAATTAATGCCTTGTTTACTCAATTGTGAAAAACAATATTCTTCATAACACTTTTTTATAAATTCTCATGGAAACATTCTTAAACTCATTCAACAACTTACTCTTAAATTATAAATATTAGATGTCATATACCAAAGAAAAACGACCAAGATCACCTATGTCCGAGGTGGGGATCGAACCCACGTACTCAGCTTTCGCGGCTGATGCCTGTACCCCTCGGCCACTCGGTCTTAGCAACCACCGGTCAAATTTCTCGGGTATATGCAATCCCTTACAAGGCTAGGCGCCTTTGTCGGGTATTACAATATAACTAATATACTATAATTTCGCAATATGTTACTCTTAAATTCTCATGAAAATTCTTTTAAATTTCCGAGTATATTCCCGCAATTTTGAGAATGTTCTGCTAATTGTACATTACTAATTATATAACTAAATGCTGATTTAATCTAATTTAAACTTCGAAAAGCTTGAGCAAAAAAAGAAAAACCGATTTTATTCTTATATCAGTGATATCACTTCTAAATGGTGAGTTGTTATTATTCGAACAGGTACCTATGCATTATTTCTCATCTCTTAAACCTATAAGAGCTGAGGAAGTATGACATATAACTTGTTGAAAATTGTAACCGAAAAAGAAAACATTAGTGATGAGGATTCGCGATACAATATTGTATAAAAACGAATCAATGCCATCTCGCATACCGTTGATTAATTTCGCAACAGCGTAACGAGTACCAGCATACAGTTTCCTATAATATCACAGACATTATATTATTATATACTATTCAGCTTAAAAAGACGTCCGCCAAACATAAGTCCTAGTTAGCGCAATCTCGCAAAACATCAAACATGGCAAACAAGGCAATGAGGTGTTTATTACACATGTCCGCTATATGCCGGAGCTATGGTGTCCGGGCATCTCGCATTATTGACTCGCCAATAACGTGATGTCCGCGCGCCTTTTGTCAGCTACGGCGGGGATAGGGTGGAGACGGATTTTGTGCGGATACTTGGGCACTTTGACCCATTGGGATCTTTTCTATAAAATGATCAGAGGTTACTAAGACTAGACTCTAGATTCGGACCTGAGCTCCTATTAGTTACAGTAGCCATAGCTAAAACTCCATTCTGCAATCGTATACGATAAGCGATAAATCACGTGACCATAATGTATGGAAATGGTCACGTGACTCTTCGTTCGAAGCTGTCATTCTCATTGTTACTTATCGCTTATCGTATACGATTGTAAAATGGCATTTTGGCTAGGCCTATCGATATGCTTAGATTTTTGCGATAGAATCTATTGACATGTAAACTAAAGTGACAGCTCGCACGGCTACTTAAATACTTAATGCATGTGAGTGGTTGATGACCAACATTATGACAATGAAAATACCGTTAAATAAAATGCTTAATTAGGTAGCTAAATCTCGTAAAACAACAAACAAGGCAATGAGGTGTTTATTACACATGTCCGCTATATGCCGGAGCTATGGTGTCCGGGCATCTCGCATTATTGACTCGCCAATAACGTGATGTCCGCGCGCCTTTTGTCAGCTACGACGGGGATAGGGTGGAGACGGATTTTGTGCGGATACTTGGAGCACTTTGACCCATTGGGATCTTTTCTATAAAATGATCAGAGGTTACTAAGACTAGACTCTAGATTTGGACCTGAGGTCCTATTAGGTACAGTAGCCATAGCCAAGACTCCATTCTGCAATCGTATACGATAAGCGATTTATCATAGGGTGGAGACGGATTTTGCACAATGATTTATAAAACATTAAAAATGCATTTGGGACAAAAAAGACTATCCCAAATGCAATTCAGTCGTTTAGACAATCTTTCAGATATTTTTTTAAAATATTTTAGACATTTCAAGAGTCTGAACATAATTAAAAAGACCATTGCTTTCTAATTTTGAGTTATTACACTTTAGTTTGTGACGAGATTGCCCCCTAATTCATAAACGTCTGCTAACTTAACAATTAGATAATAATTGTTTGTCCCTTTTGCTCTTATGGACACATTGTTAAGACCGAAAGGGACAAACAATTATTAGCGGCTTGTTAAGTTAGTAGGCGTTTATGAATAAGGGGGTAAAGGTTATCTTATCTTATTGGTGAGGCCTTTGACCCATTGGGATCTCTTGTGTAAAAGACTTACAAGTTGCAAAGACTAGACTGTACTAGTGTACCTACATGTGGATGCGAGCAGGGGGTCTACCACGATTTACTAATGTGATTCCGTTTAGGATCTAATCTGAATCACGATTTATCAGTTCCATATAATAACTGTCAAAAACTGACAAACCGAACCTAAACTAAATAAAACTTGAGACGTTGAGGTAGCCTCCCTGAGCTCTTATTAGCTTCTGCTAATATGCTTTGATTTTTGCGATACACTCTATTGATATCTAAAATAAGAGTGACGGCTCGTAGCCACATCTACTTGAAGTATGTCAGTGGCTGGTGATAAACATTATGTCTGAGCAAGCGGGTTGGCGGATAACAGTACTTCCTACTCATGCTGCTGCCGTCATCTTCAATAAATGAATAGATACACATAGATCTCTTAGTCGACTCTTACGACACCCACGTGAAGAGTTGGGGTGGTAAAAGTATTCTTACTACCGTCACCATGTGGCAAAATCCATTCTTCTTCTTCCACTTAAGGATCTGGCTCTTGTCGGTGGAGTAAACGCCATTCTGTACGTTGTTCTACTAATGTTTTGACACCACGTTAATTTTCTCCTTGACCTAGTCCAAAAATGCTCGTCTTGGTTTCCCTCGGCCCCTGTTCCCTTCCGAAGAACGAATGAGGAAGTATTGGATATGATAGCGGAGAAGAGATTTATAATGAAGAATTGAGAACAAAAGAGGAATTATTTTGGGGCACCCCTTACGACATGACAATTATACTGAAACTGTACACTTCGTTTGAGCTTAGAAAACCCTTCGAAACAGACGAAGGTAATACAGCTGCCCTGCTTCATCGTGAGTCGTCGTAGTAGCCCGAGCCTTCCGTCTCTTTCTGGGATCCGAAGGATTTTCTAAGTTCAAACAGTTCAAAAAGTGTAATGAAAGGTAAATTGAAAATTCTATATCAGTTAAAAACAAGTTCTCTCTATAGTCAGTGAGCTGGCTAGGCTCCACTCCCCGCATTCCTCCGCGTGATTAAACGAGGCGGGCGATATTGCCGCCAATCCTGACTGCTATCACGACTACTTTAGCGGTGGGGCATAGACAATGACACGACTTTTCTTACGACGTATTTTTTGGAAGTGTTAATGTTTTACATCATAATTTATAAAACTAGAAGGTTTTAATTCTGATTATTGATGAACTTTACTATGGGATCGACATCCGACTGAAGAAAAAAAATCTGTACTTTTCCGCCTACTAATATCCCAGGGTTTGTATGGAACATCATCCATACAAATACTGGGATATTAAAAGGCGGAAATGTAAAAAAATCACCCTGTATTCACCTATTTATTTGTTCCAAATATTTCACAAGTTTATATTTCATAGATGCTTAAGCGTCAGTTTTCAATGTTTTTTTAAATGTCATCAAACTTTTTATCCTTGCACTCCATCTTTTCCCTGAAACACAAACTTCATTACCACCCCAAAGTATATACTTACGTTTTTCTCTCTCACAATCAGAGTGAAATGAATTCCTGTAATGGACTTTACTGGATTGCCGGACACCCGCGGTACCCGCATTTTTCCTGTTAAAAATCTCTTTATTTGGCTTTGAAAAATGATTTTTTTTTCTACGAAACAATAATGGTGAAAATATAAAATAAACTAATCTGTTTTCGAAATAATAAACTTAGGTCTAGGGTACATATTATGTTTGTCACTTACTGAAGCCTCCTTGTTGTTGTTGATAAACTCATCTTTTCCCTGAAACACAAACTTCATTACCACCCCATAAACTCCCTAAAGTACATACTTACGTTTTTCTCTCTCACAATCAGAGTGAAATGAATTCCTGTAATGGACTGTACTGGATTGCCGGACACCCGCGGTACCCGGATTTTTCCTGTTAACAATATATTTATTTGGCTTCATCTTTTTTCAAGGAACTCAAGAGGAAAAATGCAATTTTTACTAGCGAACCAAAATGCGGTCATTCTCAAAATGTAAAGCTTAAAACACACACTTAGGGTGCGGCTCCACTGACGCGGAGCGGAGCGGGGCTGTGGGAGCTCGGCCAATGAGACCGCATCTCAGTGTTTCGAATTCTGAATGTGAAGAATGTAATTGATCAATTTAGCGCAGCTTCTCTCCGCTCCGCGTCAGTGGAGCCGCACCGTTAGTGTCACTTTTGTGAAACTGGAAAAAAATCGGCTACGGTAATTACTAATTAGACCTAGAACTAGACATTTGAGAATGACGGAATGAAGACCTATACTTACTTAAAGCTGGTGAACATATCATATCAGTAACACGCAGAAACTAATCTGTACGTATTCTCGCTATTGTCAATTTTGATCATTCAAAATATTTTTCCCCTCACTAGCTCGTAAAGCGCTCGTTTATCCTTTAATACGAGCGGGTAAAAACGCTTTTTACACACTTGTGAATAAAGTAATTTGACATTTCTCTAATTCCTATAGCCCCCTACTGCCTAGTATAAGTGGATCTGTATGACCGTAGTAAACATGCGCAATCGGAGCTCACATGTTAAATTGGACGTTTCTCATGTGACTTTGTAAGCCATTGGCAATATTTAAATTCCATAAGTAACTCTATTCTACGATACGTTTCGACATTGAGTTTTCAATAGTTTCTTTAAGTTAATTTACATTTGGATGAGATTTGTAATCATATTTCCTCGCGATAGTGAGGGGAAAAAAGTTGTATTACACTTGGCGGCAAAGTTTGTTCAACTCTCGTGCCTTGAGACCTTCGCAATGCTCAAGATTCCAGTTTTTGAACCACTCGCTACGCTCGTGGCTCAATTTTGGAATCTTTCGCTAGCTCAGGTCTCAATATTGGCACGACAGTTAAACAACAACTTTGCCCCCTTGTATAATAAATAACTAATAATCATTACATACAAAATTTTCCGGTGACCATGAATTATGGCAAGATGTGAAGCCGTCTAAACAAAACTGATAACGATTCAGTACCGCGAACTCCAAAATCCGAAAATTTCCAGGATTTTTCTCTGTCACTCTAATAACGCCTCCCTTAGAGTGACAGAGTCAAATCATCGAAATTTGCGGATTTCGGAGCTACTAGAGTATCCCTATAATTTTACTTTTGTATACTCCATTTCAAATACCATGGCCCGATGCCACTGCAAAGTTTTATGTGGCATCGGGCCATGGTATTTGAAATCAAGTATACCTTCGTTTAACAGTTTGTAGAAGGGTAAAGAAATAAAATAATAAATAAATTAATTAATTTTGGTTTGTTTAGAAAATACGAGACCTACATCTGAATGTCATGTTTTTTTTTAACTTGTAGCCAGACAGTAGGTAGTTCTGTGCTTGTATCCGAAGTGGTAATACCTACCTATTAAATACCTAGCTTTGTTGTAAGTACCTACTAGCAAAATTGTCCTAGTAAACTGTGCCTACCGCCATAAATTAAAATTCCTTTATGCTACCGCGAAGTTACAAAAAAATCGGGCGTTCCTCTCTGTCACTTCAATGACGCATTCTTTTGAGTAACAGAGACATGTAAGCACAGAAGCAGATTTAAAGGGGGGTCATAGTTGCCGTGTTGAATTATCGAATAGTGTAGGAATTTAGTACAGTCAAAGATAAAATAAGGTGTACACAAAAATTTTCAAAAATATGTCCCAGTGCACTCTAATTCTTTGTAATAAGAACATCGTAACATATTTATGAGCGGATTCCTTCGATACTTCTTATTTTTGCACTTGACTGTAACATTGAACGGTAACTGGTTAAAATGATTTGAATTCTTCATCCAAATTTACTAAAATTGAACATAGGTAACGACTTGTTGAAAGGTTTAGAATTTTTCCTAAATTCACAGAGTCCATAAAATTTTAATTATTACAAGATTTTTCCTCTTCGCCTCTTAATCAACGCGATTTGAGAACCGCTCGAAATGCGGAAAAAATCTATACTTACATTTACTTCCCCAGTTTTCCTTTTTCAAAAAATTGTTGCCGTTTCAAAGTAAAATCTCGCATTTACATATTTTTCCGCGCTGTTTGTGACGAGCATAAATAAATAAAAAAGTAATGCCACGGCGAGGGAACATTTTCCCGCGTAACAAAGCGAATATTGGAGAGGGCCCACAAAGGCTACCTAGGGGGGATAGGGTGGGGACTTAGGGATGAATTAAGTCGATGAAACTTGTTAAGATGACTGGTTGCGGTTGTGTCGATAAACTTGGTTTGACATACTTTTAAAGAATAACTATTATATTTTAAAGACAAACGGGTCTTAATCGCGTAAACTTACGTTTAATTATATCCTGACGTTTCGGGCATGACGTTACACCCGTGGTCGCAGGCAGACAAGGTTAAGACCCGTTTGTCTTTAAAATATGAGTGATAATCGTGAAAGTTTAAATCAATATAATAACTATTATAGCCCGCTATATGTAGGTAGTAGGTACTATGTTTCTTTCGATAAAAAAGTTTGTATTGTTTTGAATGGAACAATTGACTATTCCGATAAACTATTTTCACAGTGATATAACCTAAAATTCCATATACTTATTGGATTACGTAGGTATACGTTTACAATTTATTCGTTAAAACTTGATTTTTGGCCTTTTGTCACGAAGGCAAATTGAAAATAAAGTCAGACTGATATTACAACTTTTTAGAAATGAAATAAAATAAATCTCTAGATCTATTGATTGAATCGGTACGAGTCGCTTTGCATTATATTATGATCTTGGTGGTATAAAGGTAAGGCATGCAACTTGCTTTCAATCTGCAAGTCATGGGTTCTAACTTTGGCTAACTACCATAGGGTTTTTCGGAACAAAGTTAGATATTTTACCACTCATTTTGACTGACAGTGAAAACAAACATGGTGGGGAAACCTGAGGATTTTTGTGCTCAGTTGTGGTGATATATGACCACAATTTTAGGAGGATGATCACTATTTTGTGGCCTGGTTATGTCGATGATGAACTCTGTTAGTAGGTGGTGAGGCACACGTATCGTACTTGTGTCTTCTCAGACATTACGGTTCCAGATCGGGATTTATTGAGACATAAGGTTTATCTAAACGGTTACACAGTTACTAAATGTTGTTCCTTATAGACAAACCGATAAAACCGAAAGGCACAAACGATACATTTCGGCTTGCTATGTTAGAAAACCTTTATGAAAAAGGGGATACAACTTTAGTCTGTCTATCGATACAAACATCGATAGTCCCATACCCATCCCTACAAGCTGACTCAGCTTCCTCCGAAGTGCCTCATAGTTTCATACGTAGGTGTAATTGTTTGTAAGTACATTTTTCTTTGAGGTTACTCTCTATAAAGCTTTCAAAGTAAAATAGGAGCATTGGGCCGCCACAAAGGTGAACATGAAAGGCAAAGTTAATTGTTCCTCAAATTATCATGAATTTTGAAGTCAAAGCTTTGTTGTGTGCTTGTACTTTTGTATAAGCAATTTGGGGTTAGGTTACTTAAATGTGATGTTAAGTATGGTTTGACATGTTATTGGACACATGGAATTGGGTACAGAGGAGATATTTGTAATTAAAAGGGTTGTAGGGTTAATAATTTGCTTCGTATATCATCAGGTTTTTTTTTAATACTTGAACTTGGGTTTTTTTTTTGGTTAGTTTTTGTAGGTTAGGTATGATTTGCCATGTTATTGGACACATGGAATTCGGTACAGAGAAGATATTTGTGAAGTTAGGTAATTAATAAATAAATATCTTGGGACATCTTACACAAATCGACCTAGTCCCACGGTAAGCTCAATTAAGGCTTGTGATGTGGGTAGCAGGCGACGATATATAAGGTCCTAATTTATTAGTTGCAGATATTTTAACACATGATACTTTACATTAAAATAATTAACTTTAAATATAAATTAAGAAATCTTTTCATGTAATTTTTTTGATTTCATTTTCCTAACAAAAAAAATTAATTATAATTTCGTCTAAAAAAAATCATCATGTGTGCATTATCACATGTCACAATAACACTGTCTGTCATGTCATCAAACGACACAATCCAAAGGAAAATAACATGACATTGACATTAAAGTATTTAATTTATCGACGAGAAGTGGCCAGTTCCAGTTAAGTGGTACGTAAAAGAGGTACTAGAATCCGTTCAATGAGTTTTCATTTAATAATCACATAAACAGGGTGTTTTTACGTAGGAAATTTGTTTTTCCTTTTTCTCCAAAAAAACATCGTAAAAGCTATAATGTTTCACGGTTTAATATACTCCAGAGACCGAGTACTATCAGCTGTAAAAATATCTGCATCTAATAAATTAGGACCTTATATATAATAGATAGATACACATAGATACTTAAATACATAGACAGCCATGACCAAGGAACAAATATATGTGATAAATAAATACACGAATAATGCCCTCGCCGGGATTCGAACCCGGAACCTCCAGCTTCGTAGGCAGGGTCACTACCAACTAGGCTACGGAGGCTGACTAAATATTATGTTAAATGAATGCATTTCTCAGATTTCGTTGGTAGTTTCTGAGAACTGAGTGAGCACACGTTAAGGATAGCTATGCACATCTTTTTTTAACCGACTTCAAAAAGAAGGAGGTTTATTTTATTCGCAGTAGAGTGGGATTTGTCTCTGTCACTCTAATGACGCCTTCATTGGAGTGACAAGAGACAAATCTCCGAAATGTAATTTTGATGTGACGGTCACGGTGTTTTCACTTAGTTGAAGTAGTGAATTTGATGTACTCATGACGTCATCGGATATGCTTCCGGAAATTAACGTTAGAGGGCGTTGATATCAATTTCAAGATCTTGTGTTATCTGTACAGCCACTATTTTCTTTTCCGTTACGCGCAGTTAACAAAACGAAAGAAATGACAAAGTATTAGTTTTTTTTCATTACTTGGCTCTCAAAATATTTTTGTTTCATACATAGAGAAATGTAATATTAATTTAGCTATACTTGTATTTTTACTTTTGTCCAATTTGAATTCTTTAGCTACAAATATTTTAGATGCATTTAAAAAATATATTGAATGAACGGAATGTTTTTGCAAGGTCGGCCATAATTAAATTTTCGCTTTGGTTGTCTTCGATGCTTGAACTGGAAGTGCATCGAAACGATATTATTTTAGTGATTTCATACAACGACTGTGCTTGTTCTGGACTCCTATAATTGTGCTTTTCCATGTATGTACTGTACATGGCTTGGATTTTTGTAAAAATGGTGCGATGCGGTTAAATGTGTTGTTTGCCTAATTGTGGTAAAATGCGTGAGCATTTTAATGTTACTCAAAACGCGTATATAATTATGCAAATTGGAAGCAATTCGCAAAAACCGTTTCAAGATGGAAATGTCCCACGAGCTCCGTTCGCCGACATTAGAAAACTGTGCAATGCGGCTACTGTTTTTTTAATTCAACTTCAATCAAACTGATAGCAAATAATATACAGATGCTTAATAAGTTAGTACCTAAAAACTTTATGGATAAGGCTAGTGTAAAAATAAAACTTGAAAGTGACATATTTTTTTTGTTTTATTGTTTCTCGATCCTAGTTCGGGCGAACAGAACTAGGTCACATAATGTGTGAACTTCTTCAGCTGATTCCAAATGAGAAATGCGTGGCAAGTTCACACTTGATGTGATCTGGTTTGTCCTGCCCGGATACTAAATTAGAGCTTTTGAAATTGAAACCCAATGAGTTCGAAAATATAATCACTTTTCTTTTGTTCTTAACCATCGAATATGTCCTTTATAAATCATATTGGGCAGGACGAGGATATACAGGGTGTTTGGTTAGCGGTGTCGGAGCTTTTAAGGGCTTAAACTACAATCAATTTCATCGATAAATTACCATACAATTTTTTTTTTGTGCCAACGATAATTAAATGGCGGCCATTTTAAAATTTCAAACAGACGAATACGGGCGCACGTGATATCTCTGGAATTATACGTTTGTTATCGGTCCTATCCTTGCAAAAAAAATGTCGTTAGAGAGCTCATTAAATAAGCAAACTAATTAAGCTAATCATTTGACTGCACTATTTGAACAACAAGGCTAAAAATTTTTTTTTAAATTAAAAATAGTAAATAATTCACCTTAATTTTTCAATTAATTTAATTTTTCATGAAAACTAGGTCGTTAAGATAGGTTTTTGGTATTGTTATTTGTTAGTACAGGATGTTAGCTAAAAAATAACACCATAATTACAGTTATACCTTAAGTACTTTAGGAATTAGAAGTGCTCAAACATGCACTGGACGAATGGAAGGCGGCCACTTCACTAGTCAGTACACTGCTGACATTCATTTGTTTATGGATTTTGCATCGGGAACGCTAAATGCAGCTGTTTTGGTGTATGTTTGAGCACTTGTAATTCCTAAAGTACTAAAGGTATAACTGTAATTATGGTGTTATTTTTTAGCTAACATACTGTGCTAATAAATAACAACACCAAAAACCTATCTTAACGACCTAGTTTTCATGCAAAATGAAATTAATTGAAAAATTAAGGTGAATTTTTTACTACCTTCAATAAAAAAAAATTTTTTTAGGCCTTGGTCGTTTTCACCCGCCGGCCGCAGCCGACGACGTCCAGTCGGCCGCAGCGTGTGAATGGTGTATTCGGGAATGTTCGGGAGTGGGCGTTTTCGCCCGCCGCGTGCGGCGTCCCCGTGCCGCCCGCTACTGCCGCCCGCTGGCCGCCGCGTCTCTAGTCATTTTGGAGCATTGCGGCGTGTGGACGCTCGGACAATATGGATAAATTTACAAAGGAAAGTGACGAGTTTTTGATTTCCGCCCGTGTGATAGTCGAAAATATTCCACAAATTATAGTTCATTATCATTTAAATGCCTAGTGATCAAAATATTGTAGGCACCCTCCGTTTTTCTACATTTAAATATGTTGTTCTTCTTTTTCTTCTGCTTTCTAATACTATTAGATAGTCCTCCTCCTCTTCTTCCTTAAGCAGTAGATATGCTATAGTTTTTTCCATCACACACGTCCTTTCACAAACAAAACCCTCGGAAACTGCCGCGATTGGCCGCCGCGACTGGCCGCCGCGGCTACGATCTCAAAACGACCATAATACCCAGTTCACACGCTGGCCGCGGCGGCCGGCGTCTGTCGTCGGCCGCACGCGGCGGGCGGCGGCTGGTCAAAACGACCGAGGCCTTAGCCTTGTTGTTCAAATAGTTGAGTCAAATGATTAGCTTAATTAGTTTGTTTATCTAATGAGCTCTCTAACGAGTTTTTTTTTGCAGGGATAGGACCGATAACAAACGTAT